>JAVIAB010000124.1:82407597-82697597 GCA_032433765.1 Megaustenia siamemsis | reverse complement strand
GAGGAAGACCAAAATATTCTTGGAAAAGACAGATGGAAGTAGAGATGAAAGTGATGGGGAAGACATAGAATGAACTTAAAAGAATTGAAGTAACAGAACGGCTCAGAAAGTGTTTGTTAGAGACCTATGCTCCACAGGGAGCTGAAAGCTGAAGAAAAACAATGATTATATGTTTATTTTACTTTTTTTAATGAAAACGGTGTGACAAAGTTCTTACATAGAATTATGGGAACAGACAAACGTCAGGAAACAAAGAGAGATGCAGTAAAGACCATGTAGCTTTGTGCATTCTTTTGTGTTGGAATCTCGTTCCTCCTAGGCTCACTTGATTAAGAGCGCAGAAATTCTCAAATATCTCTCCATTCTCGTTTGTATCTCCAAGTCCATGTTTTCCCATAATCTCTTCGAAGCCTCTGTTGTCTGATCCTACTTTAGAATTTAGGTCTCCCATCAAGATTATAATATCCTTGGCTCGTCTTGCATCCATCTGACATTGTAGTTGTTTATAGAAATCATCTTTAACTAAATCATCTTTATCGTTGGTTAGTGCATAGCATTGGATAATGTGTAATTTTATTTTGTTTTTGGTTGTTTTAAATGTTACTCTCAGTAGTCTCGGTCCTACTGCTTCACATTCTATTAGTGTCTTCTGTGCATTCCTTGATAGCATTATAGCTACCCCTTCACTATGTTGTGCTCCAGGTTCCTGGTGATTGCACATATCTGGTCAGTAAAAAAAGTAAAGTACCCCCGTCACGCCAAGTGGCGTATAGGGAAATATGGTGTTAGTGACCCTATATTTAACAGACCCTTAGCACATGATTTTTGAAGTAATGTGGTCAGTATTACGCCCGTGCCGCTTTACTTTCCCTGAAAAAATATCCGGTACCAATTTAAGGCTGGGTGAACCCGGAAGCCGTCGGTTGGGACCGAACCCTACCCCTTGTCCTTTGTAGTCCAGTTCACTAACCACTGAGCTATCGCGGCTCCCATATCTGGTGAGTAATATAGACAAAAAGACAGGAACTGAGAATGATAAGAAAATAAGGATTATCATCATCATCATCATCAAGTACAATGCCTGCTGGCGTAGGTGATCATGTCTCTCAACAACTTTCGATCTCAACAGTTTTTTATCATTTCTGTTTTTATCCTTCTGCCCAGCCATTCTCTTAAGCTGTTTGGTATCTTTTCTCTCTGCTTCCCTCTATCTCTTCGTCCCTCAATTTTCCCAGTTGTCACAATATATTACAGCTGTTCCCTTCTCATTACATGGCCAAAAAATGATGATTGTTTCTTTATATTGGATATTAACTAAAATTGTGGCGACCCATGATTATACAAAGAAGTTATGACGATGGCTTTCTGTTGCCTTCCGTCTGTTTGTTTACGGTTGCCTCCGCTAACTTTTGACTAAAAATTCTCACCCACAAGACAGTGGGGTTGTTTTAATTTAGGGTACCCTCCCTTAGCCTTTTACTCTTCTGAGCATACCTGCAAGGCAGCAAGGCAGCCGCAGGTTGTACGGTCTACCTCATACAGTAGCAGGTACAATTATCATATCTGACAGCAAAATAAGGATATCAAATACAAAAGGAGCTTTCGTTGCAAACATAGAGATGCTATGAAAGGTTAAATGCAAAAATAAAATTGTTCAACTCCATTGAAGTCAGTCCTATTATATGACCGTGAAACATTGAGAACAACAAAGATGGCAATCATGAAGATACAACCTTCATTAATGAATGTTTGCGAGGGGAAAAAAATGGAAATGGCAGGACAAAATCATTAACATAGAATTATGGAAAAGTACCAGTCAAATACCAGTGGATAAAGAGATACAGCGAAGACGATGCCACTGCACTGGATAGGGCACAAACTATGGAAGTCAATTGGGAGTATTACACAATATGACCTTTTTTGGAATCCCCAAGGAAAAAGACAAAGAGGAAGACCAAAATATTTTTGAAGAAGACAGATGTGGCAGCAGAGATGAATATGATGGGAAGACAAGGAGTGATCTTAAAAGAATGACAAGAAATAGAACGGTTTGTTGAAGACATATACTCCATAGGGAGTTGAAGGGTAAAAGAAGAAATAGATGTCAGAGGAATTTAATAAACAGATCATTAGAAATAAAATTTAAAAAAACTATCTTTACGACACATAGTACCATTGCTGGTGTATGTCGGGGGTCAAAGATAGAACCAGAGGAATACAGGCCGCTTGGTCAAGTAGTCGCCACGACGTGTGCGACTCAGGATTTTTATTTCACCCTGGACAGAAAAGGTCATTTCTGTCAATCGCGGGTTTCGAACACCGGACGCCGGCTTTTCTACCAGCGGAACAATGGTTTTAGCCGCACGGCCACGCACACCTCCTTTGGTTTGATCATCAGAATTAACACAAATATGGTTATATTGAAGAATGATGATGCTGTCATGAAAGAAGATGCCCTGGATGAAAGCGCCGCACATAGAGAACCATTAAGCTTTAATAAACAAAGGTCCATCCTCTTCAGCCTAGTCCTGATAAAATAAAAAACGTGACCAAAATTGTAACTTCTTTTCTTTCCTTCATCTGCCTTTCAGCGTCGATGGGAGATATAATTTGGGGTCTGTTGCTCTTCTCTTCGCCTCTGCTGCTGTTATGTTTCTTAGTGCTTCTAATATTCCATCGATCCATCTTTTTCGTGATCGAATCTCGGGTCTGGTGTTCTCACAACATTTGTTGAAGACTCGTTGTGTAATATTTTGATCTTTCTGCCTTGTCACGTGGCCAAACCATTTTATCTATCATTTCCTTACATATTCTATGGCGACGGCTATTCCTAGCTCTTTTCTCAGTTCTTTATTTCTGATCTTATCTCTCACACTGTTTCCTGTCATTCGTCTAACACATTTTATCTCAGTAGGGATTATTTTTTTTTATTGTTCTAGCATCTAGGGTCCAGGTCAGGCGTTGGTAAAAATTGTAACTGTAAGAAATATAGTGGGAAAAGATAAACAGAGGATTCATCAATAAAAGTATTTTTAAAAATAACATCTGTTGTTTTGTAGTAAAGTAATGTTTGGAAGTATTGATGCATATGAATAGTGAATATAAATATATTTATAGAGAAACAGAAATAGAATGAAACATAAACAAAGATATATATATAGAGAGAAACAAAAATAGAATGAAACATAAACAAAGATATATATATATATAGAGAGAAACAAAAATAGAATGAAACATAAACAAAGATATATATATATATATATATATATATATATATAGAGAGAGAGAGAGAGAGACAAAAATAGAATGATACATAAACAAAGATATATATATAGAGAGAAACAAAAATAGAATGATACATAAACAACGATATATATATATATATAGAGAGAGAAACAAAAATAGAATGATACATAATCAAAGATATATATAGAGAGAAACAAATATAGAGAAACAAAAATAGAATGATACATAAACAAAGATATATATATAAAGAGAAACAAAAATAGAATGATACATAAACAAAGATATATATAGAGAGAAACAAAAATAGAATGATACATAAACAAAGATATATATATATATATATATATATATATATAGAGAGAGAGAGCGAGAAACAAAAATAGAATGATACATAAACAAAGATATATATATAGAGAAACAAAAATAGAATGATACATAAACAAAGATATATATATATATATATATAGAAACAAAAATAGAATGATACATAAGCAAAGATATATATATATATAGAGAAACAAAAATAGAATGATACATAAACAAATATATATATAGAGAGAAACAAAAATAGAATGATACATAAACAAAGATATATATATATATAGAGAGAGAAACAAAAATAGAATGATACATAAACAAAGATATATATATATAGAGAGAAACAAAAATAGAATGATACATAAACAAAGATATATATATAGAGAAACAAAAATAGAATGATACATAAACAAAGATATATATATAGAGAGAAACAAAAATAGAATGATACATAAACAAAGACATATATATATATAGAGAAACAAAAATAGAATGATACATAAACAAAGATATATATAGAGAGAAACAAAAATAGAACGATACATAAACAAAGATATGAAACACTATTCGTTATTGATACGATTTTAATATGTTCAATAATGTTATACACAACAAACACATAATGTTACACACAACAAACACATAATGTTACACACAACAAACACATAATGTTACACACAACAAACACATAATGTTACACACAATAAACACATAATGTTACACACAACAAACACATACTGTTACACACAACAAACATATAATGTTACACACAACAAACATATAATGTTACACACAACAAACACATTTAAAATCAGGTTTGCATAGATTTGAAATAACATGTCCAAGAACAAAATCATTGATGTAAAAAGATCCGTGTTTCCTTTTCAACACGAGTTAAAAGATCAATATAATTTGAGCGCAGGACATCTAAATTCAAAGAAAATTGATGACAATACAAGCACTGATAGAAAAGACTCATTCCTGTTAGCTAAACGACTTTAGTAGATTATACACAGTTCCTTTCATATCTTGAAATGTCAGGGAAGACAGAAAGACAGGGAGACAGACTAAATATAATGTGTTTTAAATGCAAGACAAGTAAAGATTCATATTGTGTCAAAAGAAAATGTATATCTCAAAGGTGACATGCATTACTGCACTTGGCCTCGAATATGCTTATGGGGAATCATTTGATTACCTAGAAAAAAAAACATCAATTTTAAGTTAAAAGTGACACTTGTTACAGCCTCTATCCCATACCTGGGGACTGATGACGATTTTTTTTTAATATTGAGAATAAAGGCCGCATTACCAGTTCAGTCTTTTGAAATGCTCAGATAGAAGTTTTTATTTCAAACCTGGCAACAAAAAAAATTAAATAATTGTCCCTACAGTGAGTGACTCACGTTCGTCTGAGATGTGACAGAAACAGAAAGTCAAATCATTTTAAGATGTGACAGAAACAGAAAGTCAGAATCATTTTAAGATGTGACAGAAACAGAAAGTCAGAATCATTTTAAGATGTGACAGAAACAGAAAGTCAGAATCATCTTAAGATGTGACAGAAACAGAAAGTCAGAATCATTTTAAAATGTGTCATAAACAGAAAGTCAGAATCATTTTAAGATGTGACAGAAACAGAAAGTCAGAATCATCTTAAGATGTGACAGAAACAGAAAGTCAGAATTATTTTAAGATGTGACAGAAACAGAAAGTCAGAATCATTTTAAGATGTGACAGAAACAGAAAGTCAGAATCATCTTAAGATGTGACAGAAACAGAAAGTCAGAATCATTTTAAGATGTAACAGAAACAGAAAGTCAGAATCATTTTAAGATGTGACAGAAACAGAAAGTCAGAATCATTTTAAGATGTGACAGAAACAGAAAGTCAGAATCATCTTAAGATGTGACAGAAACAGAAAGTCAGAATCATTTTAAAATGTGTCATAAACAGAAAGTCAGAATCATTTTAAAATGTGTCATAAACATAAAGTCAGAATCATCTTAAGATGTGTTAGAAACAGAAATTCAGAATCATCTTAAGATGTTACAGAAAGTCAGAATCATCTTAAGATGTTACAGAAAGTCAGAATCATCTTAAGTTGTGACAGAAACACTAAATCAAAGCTCCCAGTCAACAAAGCATCATTATATTGCATACCTGATCATTGTTACATATCAAGAAATAAGGAGGCCGACAAACTAGCGAAACGGGTATTAACTAGACTTGGGTTCTTTGGTTATGGAAGGCCCTGTTATCACTGCAAACGAATTAAAATCCATAATTGCTCAACCGCCCGTGCCAGTGGAATCATCCGAATTACTAACTCATCTCCAAAACAAAGAAAGCTAGCTGTAGTCCCCATCATAGCAGTCTCAGCACACGCCAAAAGACATAAGACGAAACCACACAGAAAGTGAACACAGCCAACAGTTCCCTGCCATAACTAGACTTATTCAGTAACAGTGGACGTACAATAGAAGGTTACAATTCTATTTGAAGAAAATATGAATATGGATAGACAAGCACAGATAAATCCTTATTCACAATACCAAACCCAAGCTTGAAAAGAGAACAACGAAAACAATATTCAGATGGTAAACTGGATATCGTCGAGTAAATGCTAATCTCCTAAACCTGGAAGCGACACATGCCAGGTTGGTCATCAAACATTTCATCATGGCACACAAACGTGAATTGTCCAAAACATAAACCGTTCTTGACAACTGCATTAATTGAGGTAATTCATCATTTTGTGTGATGTGTGAAGCATAGAAGGCTGACTTTGACAGAAGAAGAATGACAGATTTCTCACAACCGATATTAGATGCAAAAATAGGTGGGATATATATTATTTTCAAAACGGATACGAGAAATAACGTGCGCAGACATCGACTTGATGGCTCGCATCTTTAGCACTGTTTGTTGTTTATACCTAGAAAGAGGAACAGAAAGCGTGCGTTTATTTAAGTTATCGTAATATCATCGTTGAAATAATATCGCAAATACAGTCTTCAGTTATTATTTTTTTTATTTCACCGTGATTGATATATGTGCTTCTGTTTGTATGAATCTATGTATGTATGTGTGTGTGTTAATCAGCCAATTAGTTTTTATCTCATTCTGCTCTCTCTCTCCTTCTGTCTGTCAATCTGCTTGTCTGGGACAGTTTGTCTGTCTCTCAGTTTTTCATCATCACCATCATCAAGTACCGGGCCTGCTGGCGTAGGTAATCATGTCTCTCCACAACTTTCGATCTCAAAAGTTATTTATAATTTCTGTTGTTGACATTCTGCCAGGCCATTCTCTTAAGCTGTCTGGTACTTTTTCTCTTTGCTTCCCTTTCTCTCTTTGTCCCTCAATTTTTCCAGTTGTTACAATATATTCCAGTTGTTCTCTTATCATTCTTCATCATAATGTACCATATTGGCGAAGCCGATCATGTCCCTCCACAATCTTCTATCTACAGTGCGTTGTATCAGTTCTGTTGTTGACTGCTTTCCATGCCATGACACCAAGCTATCCAGTATTTTCTCTCTTTGTTGTCCGCGATCTCTCTTTCCTTTTATTTTGCAGTTGTAACCAAATATTCCAACTTTCCTCTTCTCATAATGTGCCCGAAAAATGTTGACTGTTTCTTTCTGATGTTTTTTAGGATCTCCCTTTTTGTGTTGGCCTCTTTGAGAACTTTCTCACTGGTCTTTTTAACTGTCCAGGGAACTTTCAACATTTCTGAGAAATCCCATCTATGTGGCCTCTAATCGTCTTTTCATTTGTTTGTCTACTGTCCATGATTCGCTTACATAGGTCACAATTGGTTCTATATAGCACATATGAACTCTCTTTCTCATTTCTATTGACATAGATTTGTTGCATAAGATATTTTTCATTTTCTGAAATGCTATTTTGGCCTGAGCTATTCTACTTTTTATTTCCGTTGTGCATCTTCCATCCGATGTTATTATTGTGCCCAAGTATTTGACGCGTTGCACTTGTTGCAAATTTGTCTTGTTTATTTTTATGCTGCATGATGGTGATGATTGCTTCTTCGATATGACCATTACTTCTGTTTTCTTACTATTCAGGCTGAGACCTTTCTTGATGCTTTCATTTACTATTATGTCTATCATTTCTTGTAGTTCATTCTCTGTCTCTGCTATTAAGACTGTGTCATCCGCATATTGCAAATTATTTATGTTGTGATCGTTGACTTCAATTCCTTTTTGTCTACTATTCATCTCATAATATGTTCGCTGTAAAGTGAAAACAAATCCGGCGACAGAACACAGCCTTGTCTGACTCCTTGTTTTATAAGTTTAAATAGTCTTGTTTGGTTGCTAATTGGTATAGCTGCTGTTTGTTGCCAGTACATGTTTTTTTATGATTCGCAGATCCTTGCCATCAATGTTTAATTTCTCCAGCATATTGATTATTTCCACGTGCTTTACTTTGTCAAATGCTTTTGTGTAGTCTATAAAGCACATATATAGATCTTTCTTTACCTCAATAGATCTTTCTATCAATGTTCTTAAGATGTATATTGCATTATTGGTGCCATTTCCTTCCACAAATCCACATTGTTCCTCACTTATTTCTGGTTTTATTTTGTTTCTTACACGTCTCATGATGATTCTTAGTAATAATTTCGTCATATGGCTCATAAAACTAATAGTGCGATGGTCGTCACAATCAGTGGCGCCTGACTTCTTCGGTATGGCTACAAAGATAGATTTTAGTTGATACTCGAGTATGTGTCCAGTGTTATATATGTCATTGAGTAATTTTGTTATGACTTGTACTCACAGCTCTCCTAATACATTTATCTCTTCGATTGTTATATTGTCGGGACCTGGAGCTTTGCCTCTTTTCATGTGTTGAATTGTGTCCTCCACTTTACTCTGCATAATTGGTGATCCTGTGTCTTTGTTTGAATTGTTTAACTATTGGTTATTGGTTATGGAAGGCCTCGGTATCACAGCAAACGAATTAAAATCCATAATTGCTCAACCGCCCGTGCCAGTGGAATCATCCGAATTACTAACACATCTCCCAAACAAAGAAAGGTAACTGTAATCCCCATCGTAGCAGTCTCAGCTCACGCCAAAAGACATAAGGCGAAGCCGCGCAGAAAGTGAACACTGCCAACTGTTCCTGTCATACGCTATTATCATTCATCGTAAACAAGCGGGGTATCGAAACAGAATCAAAACGGATGAGACACACAGCTCACGGTGTGCACAGAGCACGTAACTCAGTAGCTCCTGTAACAAGCCGGACTTGGAATATGAGGAAACTGCAAGAAGGAACACTTTTCAGACATCGCCTTCAATGGTTCCTGCCGCCTATCCACCATATACCATGGAAGTTCACGTACTCCCGAAAATGATGATCGTCATAGCACTTGATGATGTTAGGCCATCGTTGATGACTCCAATTCCAAACATATAGACACACAGTGGTGGTAAGTTAACATTTCCAATCCAACAGAAGCCACATGACATGTAGTTAGTAAAACCACAATTGATGATGTTCTCCGCTCCCTTCTTGTAGCTGCCGCCAAACGATTCTGATGTCTCATTAACTTGGACATCATTCAAGAACAATGTCAGATGAACATTCCATAGATATGGCTTTGCTGATGAAGTGCTTGGTGCAACAGTTGTATCAGTCATAGTGGAGGCTCCTGGTATGTGGTCATTAATATCACAGACGGCACATGATGTTGTTATATTCAGAATTTCTTTCAGGGGTGTAAATACGTGGCACACACATGTAGAGTTGTTTGTGGTCACAGTTTGTGGTACTACCGGTGTGGTCGTATTAACGATATGATTGTTAAGGGAGAACCATGAAACTGATGCTTTATTAGGATTAACCAAGGCACCTGAAACCCCACACCAGGAAGAAATGCGATCGAGTTCGTCTTGCATTGTGGAGGCGATTCCCCGTCTGTCTCTTCCCTGTCGATATACCAGAATATCATCAACAAAAGTCATAGTTCTTCCCCTCCCATCCAGCTGTTGGGCCGTGATCGTTATTGTGTACACGTTAAATAGAACTGGCGACAATGGTGAGCCTTGTGGCAGCCCAGGACAAATGGATGTTGGCTCGGAAGACCAACTTCCACATCTGAGTATTACCTTCCTCTCAAACAGTGCCGCGGCGACCCATATAATGAGGAAGGGGTTCACCGCCAGTTTGAGAAGCATATGCATGAGATATTCAAATGGTACCCTGTTGTATGCATCCTCCAGATCTATAGCAGCAGCACATGTCTCCTCTCGTCTGTGGAAGCCTTCGAAGACGTCATAGGCAAATACTGCCGCATTGAGCCATGTCTCTTTGTTATATCTATAACCTCCGAGTGTGGATGGGAATACGTGTTTCTGTTCAAGACGACAGGTGAGGACACGAGCAACTATTTTCTCCAGCAGCTTGCCCGCAGTGTTCTGCATTGTGATGATTCTGTAGGCACTGATCTGAGAATGGTCCTTGTTTGGCTTCGGTAGCGGTAGTAAGTAGCTGTGTAGCCACTCCTCCTTAATCTGGCCACTTCGAATACTGGCATTAAACTCATTGCCCAGTGTTGTCAAGTCGTCATCAGGTAAATCGCCTATGTTATCATACCGAACACCATCTGGACCAGGAGCAGTGTTGTGTGACCTTTTAAGTGTCGTGCGAATGGTATCGGTTGTGATTGTGAGATCTTCTTCCAGCCCTACATCCTTACACAAATTTGACAAAGATCCCCGTATCCTCATTCTTACAGCCTCATTTCTTTGATGGGCATTGACCCACGTTTCATTCAAATATACTATATCGTAGCCTTCCATTCGTCACTCACGGATCTGCCTCAGGTATTTGCTTCGGGCAGCTATCAGGTGTGGTTTTTCACAAACAATATTTCTTCCACTAGCAGATTTTCGAAAAGTGAAACCAACGCCTCTTATGATCTTCCAAAGAGTCGTTTTTGAGATTTCAATATCACATTCTAATTGCTGTCAAACGTTAAGTTTGCGCAGTGTAACGAGTTGATTCGATTAAAAAAATTTCAAAAATCTGACGTCTAATAACATCTTTGTCAAAATCATCAACTTTAATTTTTCTTCATGGCTTGACCGTTGCCTCTGCAGATTCTAAGATCTGTCCTATCCATCGATTGAAAGACACTCTATCTATATTTAGAGCTGCCGGTGTTCTGTTTTCTGGTTTTTTGACATCATAATATGACCTACCCCTTTTAGATTCCTTGCATAAGCGCCTGTACAATAACACAGTTACCTTCTGCATAGTGATGAATTTTCACTAGACCTCTTCATGGTTTTAAAAATCAAATAGTCACTTCACAATAGCTTACAAGTTATCACGTATATAAAGCAATATACATGAATAGTAAATATTTTGTCAAATTACACCTCTGGACCTATTTAGAAATCGGAAATGACAAAAAAGAATCTCGGAGTGGCGCGCATATAACAAGTTAATGTTCAGTGAGTGCGAAATGGTACTAAGATTGTGTGGAGAGTACGTGAAATTTGTCTTTATAAACGGTGACTTAAAACAAAAGGGTATTGTAAAAACCTAACATTTAGGACAACAAAGAAAACCATATTTTTATATACTTCAAAGAAGCAAAAATCTTTCCTAAACGCATGACAATATGGGGGAAAAAATCAGACTTAAGGTGGGTGAAAAAAATAAGATTTAATGAAAAAAAATTACAGAAATTCATCAAACAGATTCCGTAAAAATAAACTCTGTGAGCACGAATTTCTGAAAAAAAAGTATAAATAGAGTACTGTCTAAATACTGCACGTTTTCTTGGATGGACAATAACCGTTGTTAGAAAATGTATAACTGAAATAAACAAAAGATTAAGAATGGCAACAAGTAATTTTAATGCCCTGAAAAATATACTAACATCAAAACAAATAACACCAGGGCTAAAACTTAAAATAGCAAAATATTATATCTTTTCAAAATTCCTATATAGTGCAGAAACATGGACATTAGACAAGAAAATATAACACACAACTGAAGCCTTTGAAATGTGGATATATAGAAGAATGGGATGGAAAGAAAACGATGAAGTCTTAAGAAAACTAAAATTTAAAAGAGAACTACTAAACACAATTCAAACAAGACACATACGTTTTTTGGGACACGTTAAAAAACACAGCAGCTTATATAAGTAATATTTGAAAGAAAAATACAAGGTAAAAGAGGCAGAGGCAGACTAAGACTAGCATGGACGAGAAACATTAAAGGATGAACGAGTCAGCCTATGACAACCTGCTTCATCAAAGCAATAGACAGAGTGGAATGGCACCCCATGGTAGCCAACCTTCGATGCGGAGACGGCACTCGATGATGATGATAACTATCTTCATATCAATCAAAGTCACATATGCAGGTAGATAAAGCACGTGATGACGATCTGGTCTCAGTCTTGTGTTACTTTAAACAAACAAATAACAGAACTGCATATGCTCGTTACCACGAAAATGGAGTAAATATGAGCCAACCTTAATAACAAAGAAATGTTCTGTTACTTCTCTCTTTATTAATCAAACATAAAATAAAATGGGAGACAATCAAACACAATTATACAGCCTCATAATTTGAGATTCCTTTATACACTGTTATACCCCCTTGAACCGAGTTTTACATTTCTTCTTCCTGGTTTGATCAGCGTTGCTAGGATCATCATCGCAGCACACCAGACGATTCCATAGGTGCTCTGATATTTCCTCTAGAGAATGTCGGGAAAATCCGAGGAGAACCCTAATCCACCAGCACGAGCTCCGTAGCACTGCCTGGAATCCATAATTGTTGGTAGGTTTATGCTGATAGTTTTGCCCGGGCGGCTATAAAATGTGGTAGGTAATACCTTACCCACACAGAAACAATAGTTGTGTCCACATGTGATCGAACAAAGACCCAAGAAGAACAATTAGAAGTCATTGAAGCGCAGCAATTGTTTGCCTTTCCAGGTCTTAGAGCCGGAAGATTAATCCGCGGGAATTTATAGAAGATAGCTGGAACTGACCAATCAGTGTCACGTTCAACTGAGTGGCTACCAATCGGACAATAAGAGTAAAATAGTCCCGGAACGGGGAGAATTTTGAAGCGGTAGAAGATAGAGGAGACGGACACGCTAGGACGGGCAGTCGAACATGTACGACGAGACCTTCAAACACTAGCGAGACTCACAGATAGTTCTATTAGAACCTGGTCGTGATCATCCATCGGGCTGTTGTCCAGATCACTAGTTTAGAACAGAATTAATAAACGGCCACATGACCAGACTGAGCGATTCATATTAAAGTTGATTCTATCCGACAATGAAAAATTCTTGTTTTAATTTGCCCACGTGTCTACTCTCCGAAAGATTGAAGGTGTGTCTGTCCCATGCCTGTCGGCGAACCTGCCGAGGAGAACCAAGTCTAAGGTACAGGAGATGCTGGTCAGTTTTGGTAGTCTCTTTGGTAGTCTATGAAGTGTTTGCTGATAGATGAATGTATGTGGTCTGTCACTGCCACATATCGACCACATTTTGGCCCTCCTCTTTTCGACTTCAACTGCTGAAGGTTCTTTAACGTGCGCCAGTGTTTCCTAGTAACAAACTCTATTATAACAAAAATGAGTTTGATTGAGGCTGCAAAATTAAACTTTACAGTACCAGGCCAATGATATGGGAAGTAAGAGGGAAAGAGCTTTACCTCACAGCAATTGCTTTTCCCCAACACATTGAGACAAGAACCTTTTTTTTTCAAGTTGGGTCTACTATAGAGTAAAAGTACGGGAAAGTACTGAGATTGGATTTGGGTTTTTTTTCTTTTTTTCTCGTTCGCCAGCTTTTACCTCTGATGAATTCCCTACAGACTAGGAACTGAATTGTGCGTGTTAATCCGTTTTTCACTGGCAGCCGTGTGCACAGGGGTCCCTCGCCGCACAGACTCCGTCTTCGGAGGTACTCATATTTTTTCCGTCCATGAGTAATTGACTTTACAAGCCGGGCCTCGCTGCTGAGACCAGGGGTGGTTGCCGCAAAGAGAAATCATAAATAAAAATCTCGACTGGTGCAGCCGGGATTTGAACCCACAGCCTCTTTGACTCGAGGCCGGTGTCTTGCCTCGAGACCAACTAGTGCCCCCGAACTGGGGTTTACTCTATAGCCAAACTAACGAGCTGCCGCCGATTAGGAAGACATTATTTAACGCAATATGTGTTCCGTGTTTTGAGCAGATATCATTTATCCGACTGATGTAAATGATCGTGTATTGTGACGTCATCATGGAGCTGGTTACTTTAATTTAGAACAACCAACAATGAATACTAATTTTACATTCTCGTTTACTTTCTTCCTCTTCATTTTTTTCATCGACACTTTCGTTTTTTTTTCTTTAACCATTTCTTTTTTCTTTAACTCCATTTTCTCCTAATTCTTCTTTGCTCTGTTCAAGTCTTTAAATCACGAGAACATGACCTGCTGTCCTGTTGCCATATTAAATGTGGTTGGATTAATGCGATGACATGAGAGGAGTTAGTCACATGGTCAGTACTCGTGATTAAGTCTTGTTATTTTTATTCCTGGAGCCTGAGTTATTCATGTATCAATACCTGCAACACTTTATTTTATTTAAAATTAATAGCAGAACTTTTTTCTTTGAACTGAGGACATCATCTTCTTTCAGCTCCCTGTGGGGCATAGGGCTTCAACAAACAGCTCTCAAGCCGTTCTATTTCTTGTCATTATTTTAAGATCATTCCATGTCGTCCCCCTTCTTTTCATCTCTGTTTTAACCTTCTTCTCCAAGAATATTTATTAGACTTCCTCTTAGCCTCATCTCCTGCCGATTCCAAAAGAGGGCCTGTTGTGTAATACTCTCAGTTGACTTCCATAGAGAGTGTCCTATCCAGCGTTATCGTCTTCGTCGTTTCTCCGTATCCACTGGTATTTGACTGCTACTTTCCCATAATTCGACGTCAGAGATTCTGTCCTGTCATTTCAAACTTGTAATTCTGTGCAAACATCCATTGATTTGTCAGGCTTGTTGCAGGAGCTACTGAGTTAAGTGCTCTGTGCACAACGTGAGCTGTGTGTTTCATCCGTTTTTTAATCGTGTTTCGATATTCCGATTGTTTACGATGAAGAATGATATCGTATGACAGGGAACAGTTGGCTGTGTTCAATTTCTTCGTCTCATGTCTTTTGGCGTGTGCTGAGACTGCTATGTTGAGATCTACCGCTACCTTTCTTTGTTTGGGAGATGAGTTAGTAATTCGGATGATTCCACTGGCACGGGTGGTTGAGCAATTATGGATTTTAATTCGTTTGCGGTGAACCCGGGGCCTTCCATAATAATAACAATCTATTAATAAAGGTCTGTATCTTCGTGATTGTCATTTTTGTTGTTCTCCATGTTTCACAACTATATAATTGGACTGATTTAACAATGGAGTTGAAGCCCTTTTGGATTTTCAAATGTTTCCTGGTGCAATAAAGGTTTCTCTTAGTAAAAGCAGGAGGGGCATTCAGTTATAACATGACTGAACACAAAAACGGCAGTAAAATAAAACCGTCACACACGATGACTTATGGGGATTATGGTATTACTGGTTAATAACTATTGACACATTATAACTAAGTCTGTCAGTACTAAGTCCGGC
Organism: Megaustenia siamemsis; assembly: GCA_032433765.1. Classification (NCBI taxonomy): domain Eukaryota; kingdom Metazoa; phylum Mollusca; class Gastropoda; order Stylommatophora; family Ariophantidae; genus Megaustenia; species Megaustenia siamemsis. The sequence goes on along the minus strand of JAVIAB010000124.1, from coordinate 82,682,357 downwards.
CGCCATATTTTCACAAATAAGTTTCTGGTTCCCATTATTAAATGGTACATGAACCGGAAACCGTGTTGGTCACATGACTTTTATGTTCAGCCTCTCACACAATGAAATTGGGATCTCCAAATTCTTAAAAATGGGATCATTGGATCTAAAGATTATATAAATGTTATCTTCATAACCTAGAAACGAGTTTTCCAATACTAGAAATTGGATCCTCGTGGTGGACTATTGAAATGGGTTTACAAATTCTAGAAATTTGATATCAGTGATGGACTATAGAAATGGGTTGTCCACGGCAGACTTCAAAAACATGATCTCCATAATCAAGAAGTTTTGTCTCAACGACAATTCTAGAAGTGGGATAATGTCCAACTAGATAATTTTGTTGAGAAACAATCCTGAGAGTTGTGTAGCTGGTATCATGCATGGTATCTGATACAACATAAGAGTGTTTCTATTCACTTGCTCTAAAGTGTTTCTATTCACTTGCTCTAGGGTGTTTCTATTCACTTGCTCTAGAGTGTTTCTATTCACTTGCTCTAGAGTGTTTCTATTCACTTGTCCTAGGGTGTTTCTATTCACTTGTTCTAGAGTGTTTCTATTCACTTGCTCTAGGGTGTTTCTATTCACTTGTTCTATGGTGTTTCTTTTCACTTGCGCTAGAGTGTTTCTATTCACTTGTTCTAGGGTGTTTCTATTCACTTGCTTTAGAGTGTTTCTATTCACTTGCCCTAGGGTGTTACTATTCACTTGTTCGCTCTAGGGTGTTTCTATTCACATGTGCTAGAGAGTTTCTATTCACATGCTCTAGGGTTTTTATATTCACATGCGCTACAGTGTTTCTATTCACATGCGCTAGAGTGTTTCTATTCACATGCGCTAGATTGTTTCTATTCACATGCTCTAGGGTTTTTCTATTCACATGCGCTAGAGTGTTTCTATTCACTTGCTCTAGAGTGTTTCTATTCAATTGCGCTAGAGTGTTTCTATTAACTTGCTCTAGAGTGTTTCTATTCACTTGCGCTAGAGTGTTTCTATTCACATGTGCTAGAGTGTTTCTATTCACATGCGCTAGAGTGTTTCTATTCACTTGCTCTAGAGTGTTTCTATTCACTTGCTCTAGAGTGTTTCTATTCACATGCGCTAGAGTGTTTCTATTCACATGCGCTAGAGTGTTTCTATTCACTTGCTCTAGGGTTTTTCTATTCAATTGCTCTAGGGTTTTTCTATTCACTTGCTCTAGGGTGTTTCTATTCACTTGCTCTAGGGTGTTTCTATTCACTTGCTCTAGGGTGTTTCTATTCACTTGCTCTAGGGTGTTTCTATTCACTTGCTCTAGGGTGTTTCTTTTCACTTGCTCTAGAGTGTTTCTTTTCACTTGCTCTAGAGTGTTTCTTTTCACTTGCTCTAGAGTGTTTCCTTTCACTTGCTCTAGAGTGTTTCTTGTCACTTGCTCTAGAGTGTTTCTTTTCACTTGCGCTATTGTGTTTCTATTCACTTGCTCTAGAGTGTTTCTTTTCACTTGCTCTAGAGTGTTTCTTTTCACTTGCTCTAGAGTGTTTCTTTTCACTTGCTCTAGAGTGTTTCTTTTCACTTGCGCTATTGTGTTTCTATTCACATGCTCTAGAGTGTTTCTTTTCACTTGCTCTAGAGTGTTTCTTTTCACTTGCTCTAGAGTGTTTCTTTTCACTTGCGCTATTGTGTTTCTATTCACTTGCTCTAGAGTGTTTCTTTTCACTTGCTCTAGAGTGTTTCTTTTCACTTGCTCTAGAGTGTTTCTTTTCACTTGCTCTAGAGTGTTTCTTTTCACTTGCTCTAGAGTGTTTCTTTTCACTTGCGCTATTGTGTTTCTATTCACATGCTCTAGAGTGTTTCTTTTCACTTGCTCTAGAGTGTTTCTCCAACCAAATGAATGAGATAAGAGAATCATGACGTACCGTGTAATCATTATCTCCAAAAAGTTGTCCAAAATCATTTAGATCTCCGCCTCCATATTTGTCAACGTGACCTACTCCCTCGATGACTTCGGTAGGGTCACACGGGTTAGTAATGTTGTGTCCGTTAGGGATTTCGTCCAAATAGTATGAAAATGCTTCAGTGTTAGATATGAACATCGCTGTTGCAATAATGAATCTGAAAATGAATCACCCATAAAATGTATATGTATGTCTGTAAATGACCGTGTGTGTATATATCATCATCATCATCATCATCATCATCATGTACCAAGCCTGCTGGCTTAGGTGATCATGTCTCTCCACAACTTTCGATTTCGACAGTTATTTATCATTTCTGTTCTTGACTTTCTGCCAAGACATCCTCTTAAGCAGTCTGGTATTTTTTCTCTTTGCTTCCTCTATCTCTTCGTCCCTCAATGTTCCCAGTTGTTACAATATATTCCAGTTGTTCTCTTCTCATCACATGGCCAAAAATGTGATGATGGTTTCTTCCTAATATTGGAAATTAGCTCTATTTTTGCTTTGACCTCGTTCAGAATGTTTCCATTACTCTTCTTAGCTGTCCATGGAATTCTCAACATTCTTCTGTAAAACCACATTTCTGCAGCCTCCAGTGATTTTCTTGTCTGTTGTCATTTTCATGCCCATGATTCACATCGATATTTTAAAACTGGTTCTACATAACATTTAAAAACTCTTTTGTCTTGTTTCTATTGTCAGAAAATGGATTGTATATTTTATATATACAATATATGTTGTTAATGGTAATCATATTTTATTAACACCGCAAGATCATAGAAAGTAATGAAAACTATGCCTAGAGTATAGGCATACCAGTATTTGACTGGTATCTCCCCTATCTACTAACTTTAGTTTGAATGCAATATAATGTTGTATTTAACCAGCAAGCGGAGACATTTTAAAAACAAAATTATATTTATGGTACTGTTAAAGCTTGACGTAGTTAATGGACAACAAAAATTTGATCCACGTTTCGGCTCAGCTCTTTCAGCACGCAGAGTTTTTTTTTTTTTTTCAATTTAGTGGCAGAGATTTCAGAGACAACTTTTTTCATGTTTTTAAATAATAATCTACAAGATTACATTTATCTAACACATAACATATTATATGTTTAATTTTTAGATAATTAAACAAGGAATTATATTTCACCAATACCAAGATGATACAAGACATATAAAAAGAATATGATTTGATGACAGTCTACACTAATAAAGTTGAGAGTGACGCACTGTGCGGCTATATGTACTTGGCCGAAATCAGCACGGTGCATGGTGCGTCGAAGGGAGCCGCGATAGCTCAGTGGTTAGTGAACTGAACTACACAGGACAAGGGGTAGGGTTCGATCCCAAACGACGGCTTCCGGGTTCAACCACCCTTAAATGGGTACCGGATTTTTTTCTGGGAAAGTAAAGCAGCACGGGCGTAATACCGACCACATTACCCCAAAAATCATGTGCTGAAGGTCTGTAAAATATAGGATCACTAACACCATATTCCCTATACGCCACTTGGCGTGACGGGGGTACTTTACTTTTTTATGGTGCGTCGAAACGTACGGAAAGAGTTGATAAACCTTCAGCAGGAGTAATAAACAACATACAAACATAAATGTAATAACATTAGACCTACAAAGTTAACTAAAAATGAAGTTTCTAAAACTAAATAATTTCCCAAATAGAATAAAAAATAACAATAGAAATGTCGTCACTGCGTATAGCACTGTGGCCAGACGGTAAAAAAAAAAGATTTTCCAACAAGGCAAGACTACATGTTGCAAGACATACATCACACAATTGTTTATAGGGAATTGTGGGTCGGATTGTCCCAATACTTTTCAGCTATCAGATCTTCACTTGGTAACTGTCTCTGAGTCTAGTCCATGTTAAATCATTCTTGAGTAGTGTCTCAGAGTCTAGTCCATGTTAAATCATTCTTGAGTAGTGTCTCAGAGTCTAGTCCATGTTAAATCATTATTTAGTAATGTCTCTGAGTCTACTGTATGTTAAATCATTCTTGAGTAGTGTCTCTGAGTCTACTGTATGTTAAATCATTCTTGAGTAGTGTCTCTGAGTCTACTGTATGTTAAGTCATTCTTGAGTAGTGTCTCTGAGTCTACTGTATGTTAAATCATTCTTGAGTAGTGTCTCTGAGTTTAATGTATGTCAAATCATTCTTGAGTAGTGTCTCTGAGTTTAATGTATGTCAAATCATTCTTGAGAAGTGTCTCTGAGTTTAATGTATGTCAAATCATTCTTGAGTAGTGTCTCTGAGTCTACTGTATGTTAGATCATTCGTGAGTAGTGTCTCTGAGTTTAATGTATGTCAAATCATTCTTGAGTAGTGTCTCTGAGTTTAATGTATGTCAAATCATTCTTGAGTAGTGTCTCTGAGTTTAATGTATGTCAAATCATTCTTGAGTAGTGTCTCTGAGTCTAATGTATATCAAATCATTCTTGAGTAGTGTCTCTGAGTTTAATGTATTTTAAATCATTCGTGAAAAGTGTCTCTGAGTTTAATGTATGTCAAATCATTCTAGAGTAGTGTCTCTGATTTTAATGTATGTCATATCATTCTTGAGTAGTGTCTCTGAGTCTACTGTAAGTTAAATCATTCTTGAGCAGTTTCTAAATCTTTTAATTTAGGTTTAAATCAGGACTGTTGCAGAACCACTTCAATATTGTCACATTCTTTTCTTGCAGACATGCTTTAGTCGTAGGAACTGTATGCTTTGGATAATTGTCATGTTGAAATTTGCTTCTGTTTTGTGAAATCGTCATGTACCCTACGTTTGATTTTGACACTAGATAAAACCAGGGTTTCTATTAATCGATCATGTGCTAACATATATTTTCTTCACGTCATTAGTCCATTCAGAACGATACGGGATAGAAGCTGATAGTCCTTTGTGCTCAAAATTGTTCAATTGCATTAATGGGATCGCTCGATTCCATTACCATCTTTTAACTTTCTCACGACATCCCGCTCACGAATGTTGACAGATTTTTAGAAATATTGGATCATGATTTGTTTCTTTCATTCCAAAATTGTCAAATTACTATATGTTTTTATTTTGCATTTATTTTCTGCCACCGGCATTATAAATTGTAATTTACTCTATTATTAAAGGACTTTCTTTGACCCTAATTACAATTTAAAAAATATTTTTTTTGGTAGTTGTTGTTCTATGACGTTGAGTACAAATTGTGTATAAAACATGCATATTTAGTTACATTTCAGCCTATTCAGATCAGCAGCCAGAGCCATTTTTTAACGAAAATACTGTGCGGCGCACACAAGCACAGAATATTTTGTTCATGCAAGTCAATAACTTCCATTTACTTTTCTGTCGGAGTAGCATTTACAGCAATAAGAATGGTGTTGAGAAAATGTAAAACCTTGTTTGTTGTGCAGGAAATTTGTTGAAACGCTTTGATATGTATATATATATATCAAAGCGTTTAAAAAAATGTATATGTACATTTTATATCATATATATAATGACACCATAAAGTATATTTACTTGCATTCTTGGAGCGTTTCAAATATTTTGCTGTACAATAAACATGGTTAGAATGTTTTTCAACACCATTTGATATCGTTGTAAATGCTGCTCCGGCAGAAATACAAATTCATGTTATTGACTAGCAAGAACAACATATTTTTGTCAAAGTGGAGCGACTCGAAGTTACTGTACTTCTATACATGATATTTCCCGCGTGCATCAATATCCAATGATGTCATCGAATTCCCAAAACATATTTATTTGTTTAGTAGTACGTATATTTGTGAACAAATTTTTGTAATGATTTGAAATGAATTAACTTTCAGATTGAATATAAACTTTATTATTGTTAGCGCAATCTCCTTTTTTTTTACCATGAAAAATAAACAAGATTTTAAAGTGATGAACACAAACAGAAAAATAAAAAAAGATTTTAAAGTGATGAACACAAACAGAAAAATAAAAAAAAGATTTTAAAGTGATGAACACAAACAGAAAAATAAAAAAAGATTTTAAAGTGATGAACACAAACAGAAAAATAAAAAAAGATTTTAAAGTGATGAACACAAACAGAAAAATAAAAAAAGATTTTAAAGTGATGAACACAAACAGAAAAATAAACAAGATTTTAAAGTGATGAACACAAACAGAAAAATAAACAAGATTTTAAAGTGATAAACACAAACAGAAAAATAAACAAGATTTTAAAGTGATGAACACAAACAGAAAAATAAACAATATTTTAAAGTGATGAACACAAACAGAAAAATAAGCAAGATTTTAAAGTGATGAACACAAACAGAAAAATAAACAAGATTTTAAAGTGATGAACACAAACAGAAAAATAAAAAAAAATTTTAAAGTGATGAACACAAACAGTAAAATAAAAAAAAGATTTTAAAGTGATGAACACAAACAGAAAAATAAACAAGATTTTAAAGTGATGAACACAAACAGAAAAATAAACACGATTTTAAAGTGATGAACACAAACAGAAAAATAAACAAGATTTTAAAGTGATGAACACAAACAGAAAAATAAAAAAGATTTTAAAGTGATGAACACAAACAGAAAAATAAAAAAAGATTTTAAAGTGATGAACACAAACAGAAAAATAAAAAAGATTTTAAAGTGATGAACACAAACAGAAAAATAAAAAAAGATTTTAAAGTGATGAACACAAACAGAAAAATAAAAAAGATTTTAAAGTGATGAACACAAACAGAAAAATAAAAAAAGATTTTAAAGTGATGAACACAAACAGAAAAATAAACAAGATTTTAAAGTGATGAACACAAACAGAAAAATAAACGAATGACCCCTCAAGATTTAAAAAGTTACAGATTGAGGATGTATTGTAAACAAAACAGGAGAAATGTTAACAAACAGTAAAGTGATCTACAAGCAGATGGTAGGAATTCATAACAACCGTTTGAAGATGAAAGTGATAAGAAACCAACCATAAAGTGCATGTCAGATTACAAAATCTTGAAATGTGAAGTAGAGAAAGCTATAAATACAACGGAAAATGGAAAAGCTGTAGGGCCAGACAACACACAGATTGAGATGATAAAATCCGTAGGAGCTTTAAGGCATATAAATTATCACAGCAATGCAATGATATGTCCAACACAGGATATATATATAATATAAGCTTATAACGTCAGTATTTATTGCATTGCCCAAGAAAGCCGGTGCTGTAGAGTGCAGTGAATTTAGAACAATCAGTTTGTCGAGCCATTGAACAACAGACTTGTTGAAAGGTTCTACGGGGAAGAATTCAAAATAATATCAATATGGAATTAGCAGAACAACAATTTGATTTTGGAAAGAATACAGTGGAAAAAGAGTAGCCATCTACTGCATGATAATGATAATTGAACAAAAAATATATTGAAGTAAACAAACCCTTGTATGCACTCATCATAGACAACACCAAAGATTTTGACAGAATACACCATAAACAATTAATAAAAGGCTTGGAAGATATAGAGCTGGATTATGCTGATATAGGAGTGATATGTAATTTATACTAGGAGCAAACAGCTGTGATAAAATACAACAATGAAGACCCTGTCCCCATTGATATAAAAAGAGGAGTAAGACAATGTTGCATTCTATCACCTTGTCTATTCAACTTATCATCATCAAGTACCGGGCCTAGTGGCGTAGGTGATCATGTCTCTCCATAACTTTCAATCTCGACAGTTATTTATCATTGCTGTTGTTGACCTTCTGCCAAGCCATTCTCTTAAGCTGTCTGTTATTTTTTCTCTTTGCTTCCCTCTATCTCTTCGTCCCTCAATGTTTCCAGTTGTTACAATATATTCCAGTTGTTCCCTTCTCATTACATAGCCAAAAAATGATGATTGTCTCTTCCTAACATTGGAAATTAGCTCTCTTTTTGCTTTGACCTCTCTCAGAACCTCTTCATTACTTTTCTTAGCTGTCCATGTTCAACTTATACACTGAGCATAATTTTAAAGACTTCATGGTGATGCCAGGACTATCAATGGATATATAATCATTAATCTAAGATATGTTGACGATACCATATTATAATGGCAGTGAATCCAGAAGATCTACAACAATTAGTGAACAAAAAAAGAGAGAAGAAAATCAAAGAATATGAATTGGAAATAAATATTAAAAAGACTAAAGCTATGCTTATTAGCACAGAAACAATACAAAATATACAAAGAGCTATTGAAATAGGTGGAAAGAATCTAGAAATAGTTCAAGAATATAGCTCATCATCACCATCAGGCACCGTGCCTGGTGGTGTAGGTGATCATGCCCCTCCACAACTTTCGATCTCGACAGTTATCTATCATTTTTGTTGTTGACCTTCTGCCCAGCCATTCTCTTTAGCTGTCTGGTATCTTTTCTTTTGCTTCCCTGTATCCCTTCGTCCCTCAATTTTACCAGTTGTTACAATATATTCCATCTGTTCCTTCCTAATTACATGGCCAAAAAATGATGCTTGTTTCTTCCTAATATTGAATATGAGCTTTTTTTTTTTTTTTTGCTTTGTCCTCTTTCAGAACGTTTTCATTACTCTTCTTAGCTGTGCATAGAATTCTCTACATTTTTCTGAGAAACCTCATTTCTACAGACTCCAATGATTTAGATATATTAATAATCGAAAAATATAAGACATGAATGAACGAAATAAGAGGAATGGAAAAAGGCTATTTTCATAACATGACAAGTATACTCACTTCAAAGCAAATAACATCAGAACTAAAACTATCATTCGTACCATTCTTTATTTACTCAACATTTCTGTATCGAGGCAGAAACGTTTAAATAAGAAAACAGAACAGAAAATTGAAGTCTTTGAAATGTTGATCTTTATGGATAAAGGGATGAAGCAGCTGAAAATGAAAAATACAGAAATACTTAACGCATTTAGAAAAAAGACAACATAAATTTTGTGGTTATGTGAAGAGACATAATACCCTTCTTAAAATAATCTTGGAAGGGAAGGTACTAGTTAGACGATGCAGGGCAGACCATGACTAAACTGACTGTTAGCATCCAAAGGTGGACAGGGGGCAACGTGCACCATCAAGACAGAGTAAAAAAGGCACTCCATGGTAGCAACCTTCGATGTTGAGACGGCACCTAGTGAACGAATAAATCTCCCTTTCGAGTTTTATGCAGGGATGGTTATTGTTAAAATAAAATTCGCTCGAATTTTATGCAGGGATGGTTATTGTTAAAATAAAATTCTGCTCGAATTTTATGTGAGCATAATTTTTGTTTAAAAAATAGTCTCCCTTTTAAGGTTCATTAAAACAAGATTACTACTTAAACAACCTTCCTTGTAAGTTTCATTTAGACGTGATTACTACATAAATAATCTTCCTTTTAAGGTTCATTTAGACGTGATTACTACATAAATAATCTTCCTTTTAAGGTTCATTTAGACGTGATTACTACATAAATAATCTTCCTTTTAAAGTTCATTTAGACGTGATTACTACATAAATAATCTTCCTTTTAAGTTTCATTTAGACGTGATTACTACATAAATAATCTTCCTTTTAAGGTTCATTTAGACGTGATTACTACATAAATAATCTTCCTTTTAAGGTTCTTTTAGACGAGATTACAACATAAATAATCTTCCTTTTAAGTTTCATTTAGACGTGATTACTACATAAATAATCTTTTTTTTTAAGTTTCATTTGTACATGATTCATCATCATCATGTGCCATGCCGGTTGGCGTCGGCGATCATATCCTTCCACTAAATTCTATCCACAGTGCATCGTATCAGTTCTGTTGTTGATCGTTTTCCATGCCATAACACCAAGCTATCCAGTATTTTCTCTCTTTGTCGTCCGCGATCTCTCTTTCCTTTTATTTTGCCAGCTGAAAACAAGTATTCCAACTTTCCTCTTCTCATGATGTGCTCGAAAAATGTTCATTGTTTCTTTATGATGTTTTTTAGGAGTTACCTTTTAGTTTTGGCCTCATTGAAAATTTTCTCATTGGTCTTTTTAAGCTGTCCAGGAAACTTTCAACATTCTTCTGAGAAATCCCATCTCTGTGGCTTGTAATCGTCTTTTCATTTCTTTGTCTGCTGTCCATGATTCGCTTCCATAGCTCAGAATTGGTTATATATAGCACTGATGAACTCTCTTTCTCACTTCTATCGACACAGGTTTGTTACATACGATATTTTCCATTTTCTGAAATGCTATTTTAGCCTGAGCTATTCTGCTCTTTATTTCTGTGGTGCATCTTCCATCTGATGTTATTATTGTGTATATTATTATATCTATCTATTGACCTTGCGAGCCGTAGCCGGCCCATAGGGCGTAGATCAAGATATGCCTTCTCTTATCTGAATTTTTGTTCTAGCAGTTTTTAATTCTTTAAAAGATATTTTATCAAATCTCGCCATTTGTCTCTGTTCTCTGCAAGCAGCTCTATCTCATTGAGGGAGCCGACTCCTGCTGCTCTTGCCTCTCTCATCAATGTACATAATTAATCCATTATTAATACTTCAATAATCTCTTTTTAAGTTTCATTTAGACACGGCTATTATTAAAATAAGCTCCTGTGATATTTTTGTCGAGTTTCTTATAAAAAGCTTCCTGCTTTTTGACCTCTCAGTATTGACACATAGATAGTGCTGACAGAGATAGATAATGGTGACGTAATCGCGTGGGTAATCGTCCACATGTTCATAAAAAAGTGACATTAGGCAACAGCTTTTTTAAAGCCATTGCAACAGGTGTTTATCATTGCATTGAATGCACGATTCCGAGATGTTGTTCCCGTACGGTCATCTTTCTGGTCTAATAATTCGTAAAAGTGAGTCCTTGTTTCGCAAGCTAAAAGAAAAGAGAAGGGAAAATCAAAATGTGAAATAATGTGTCCTTGTAAATTAAAATTGTGCAGCTTGACAAGTTTTGAAGATGACGTGGTGTAGCGGTTAGTGCACTCAGCTGCTGAACGGATGGTTTGATTCTCAGCTTTGTCATTTTTTATCTTTACTCCAAATCTATCTATCTGTCTGTCTGTCTGTCTGTCTGTCTGTCTGTCTGTCTGTCTGTCTGTCTGTCTGCCTGCCTGTCTGTCTGCCTGCCTGCCTGTCTGTTTGTCTCTCTCTTTGTCTGTCTATCTATCTACTGAAGGGAGGTCAAAAAGTAATGCACACCAATTTTTTTCTCGGAAACTATTCGGGCAAAATGTGTGAAATTTTCACAGATTGTAGCTGAACATCCCCTTTACACTACCTATTTTTCAACATAATCTCCGTCCAAGCGTATTGCCTTACCCCAACGCGAAACTAGGTCATGAATGCCTCGTTTGTACCAAGTTTTGTCCTGCTCGCGTAGCCATTTTTTAACTGCACGGATCACATCCTCATCATTGTCAAAGTGTGTCCCACGCAGGAATTTTTTGAGTGGTCCAAACAGATGGAAATCTGGGGGAGCCAGATCAGGGCTGTAAGGAGGATGGGGCAGTACAGTCCAACCAAATTTGCTGATTGCTTCCCGTGTTACCAGACTTGTGTGAGGGCGTGCATTGTCATGTTGAAGCAACAAATCTGCAGATGGCTTATTAGGACGAACTCTGTGGAACCGATTTTTGAGTTTTGTCAGTGTATTGATGTAAGCTATCGAGTTGATTGTCTCACCTCTTGTCATTACATCAACAAGAATCACACCATCAATGTCCCAGAAGACAGTGATCATCACCTTTCCGGCTGATGGAGATGTTTTGAATTTTTTTCTTTTTGGTGACTGCGGATGATGCCATTCCATTGACTGCATTTTTGTTTCAGGCTCATAATAATGTGCCCACGTTTCGTCACCGGTAACAATTTTTGACAAAAACATTTCTCCTTCAACACCGAAACGCTCCAACAATTCAGAACAGAATGTTTTCCTTTGAACTCTGTGATCATTTGTTAGGCACCGAGGAACCCATCGAGCGCAAATCTTTGAATATCCGAGAGTTTTAAAAATTGCGATTGCACTTCCCTTGCTGACTGTAAGCTGCAATGCCAATTGCTGACTAGTGATACGCCTATCCTTACGAATAATGGCATCAGCCCGGTTTAACATGTCTGTGCTGGTAGCCGAGGCAACACGTCCAGAACGCGGTAAATCATGCAGCTCCACTCGTACACTTTCTGCAGCTTTAATTCTCTGAACCCAGCGACTAACTGTGCTCCTATCGACTGCAGAACATTTGTACACTGCACATAGTCGTTTATGAATGTTTGCCACAGTTTCTTTTTCCGCAACCAGAAATTCTATGACAATTCGCTGTTTGTAACGGACATTGTTGACAAGCTCCATTTTAACGGTTCATAGATTGCGTAATATTTATCAGAATGCTGTGCAATTTGGTGCACATAATTGGAACATGTCATATTCCAAGTGTGCACAATTTCATATTCCTATCTTTATTATTAGCCGAGAAAAAAATTGGTGTGCATTACTTTTTGACCTCCCTACGTATTTATTGATCTTTCGAGCCGTGGCCGGCGCATGATGTATAGATCCAGATACTCTTTTCATTTTCTAAATTGTATTTCTAGCATAGCAGTCTCAATCTTTGCAAAAAACATTTATCAAATCTCGCCAACTGTCTCGGTTCTGTGCAAGCCTTTCAATCTCATTGAGGGAGCCGATTCCTGCTGCCTTTGCTTCTCCGATCAATTTTCTTCTCAGTGTCTCTCTGGGTCGACCACTTGTCCTCCTACTTTGTGTGTCCCACTTGAGAGCTTGCTTCGCTATTCTGTGTCAGAACAGGCTACGGCAATCTCCTGAGCTGCCTCTACCGCACGCTGACAACCACAGCCAACTATAGATTTAGTAAGGCATGGGTGCAGAAAATGACATCTGAAAACCTCCAACTACTGTGACGTTTTCAGATATATGAGCTTAATGAGACTGACGCCATTACTCAAAATACCGGCCCCTGTTCCAGCTGAAAACATTATCATCTATCAATGTTGTAATCTGTGAAATCTCATGAGAAGATACATCAAGAAGAAGAAACAACACGCTAGCAGAAATCTATGCGCCTCAAAAAAGAAAACAACAAAAAAATTCTTGGAGAACCTGTAAACATCTAATCTCAAGAAAACAGCTATACACGAAACAATTATACACCCCATAACAACAACTAATCTCCAGAAAACAACTATACACCACTATACACCACATGAGGAACAACTATTATCCAGAAAACACCTATACACCACATGAGGAACAACTATTATCCAGAAAACAACTATACACCACATGAGGAACAACTATTATCCAGAAAACACCTATACACCACATGAGGAACAACTAATCTCCAGAAAATAACTATATACCACATGAGGAACAACTAATATCCAGAAAACTACTATACACCACATGAGGAACAACTAATCTCCAGAAAACAACTATACACCACTTGAGGAACAACTAATCTCCAGAAAACAACTATACACCACATGAGGAACAACTATTATCCAGAAAACAACTATACACCTTAAGAAGAACAACACATTCCAAGAGGAAACAGAACACTACAATAAGAACATACCTTAATAAGAACAGCACATCTTACGAAGAGATATTTCTTCTCAAGAAAAAAATGTGCATGATCAGAAAAGACTATATACTCTAAAAAAGCACTATACGCCTCAAGAAGTGACTATAAAAGTAGAGAAAGGACTATACGCCTCATTAAGAGACTATATACCTCAAACAACACAAGAAGAGATAGAATACCAAATGAAACCATAAGAAAAATGGTAGGAACAAAACCCTGCCAAGAATATATAGAACAACAACAACTTAAATGGTTTGGCCACCTGGTCAGAATGAATTCTCACCTATCACCATCAAGGGCGTTCTTCTCGAGAATGCATGGAAAAAGACCAAGAGGAAGACCCAGAAGAAGATGGATAGATGCAGTGACAGAGACATGTAACAACAAAGGAAAATCACTAATTCAGACAATTCGAGCAGCACAAGAACGACAAATGATATAAACCACGACACCTTTTAGGTATCAGTGAAAGAGAAAAGAAGAAGAAGATACCTCAAGAGGGGACTAGACTCCAAACATGAGACGGCAAGCCTCAAGAAGAGATTGTACGCTTCAAGAAGAGACTATATACCTCTAGAAGAATCTATACACCTCACAATGAGACTAGACATCTTAATAAGAGACAATAAACCTCAAAAAGAGACCATACACCTTAAGAAGAGACAACAAACCTCGTATACCAATGCAGCAGATACACGATGTACTGCTCAGGGAAACAGTAGAATTCACCAAATTTGGGATTTGTGCTCTGACTTTCAAGATCAGGAAACGAGTGCCAACCTGACGGTTACCGCATCCATCAATTTCTGATATATTTTGCAATCATTTACCCTCTTTGAAATCTTTGTTTTCTTTTCTTTTTTAATTAACGATTTTTTGTTTTGAATCTTCTCTATCTTCGGTCATGTCTTCTTTTAAGTCTATGAATCCAATAATCGTACAATTAATGCTAATTTTTGACCAAGGCTGTAGAAATGAGGTTACTTTTCTTTAATAATAAAAATTTGTTTTGGCCTATAGTATTGCATTTAATGTGACGTGATTCTTCTTATGTCATCATTAATTATTCTGGTTTGATCTGTTTTAGATTTGCTTGTTCATATTTTGTGTACTTTTATTTTGTTAATTTTAGGAGTTATATAATGGCTTAAATATATATGTTGTCTTTCAAAAGGAATTATTATGAATATTCATATTTCAGTTGCATTAAATTTGTAGTGTTACAATTCTAAGTTCAAATATCTGTATCCAAAAGTTTGCAGTAAAGGAAATATCAACTGTATCACTTGATCCTGAGCCCAGAAATATTTTTAATGGTTTTACTATTTATAAGGATATTGCAAAGACATTTGAAGCGGATTCACTTTATTTTGTAAGCGATATGACGACATAATAACATATTAATATAGTAATATAGTAATTTCTAAGCAATATGGCGACATAATAACACATTAATATAGTAATTTGTAAGCAATATGGCGACATAATATCATATTAATATAGTAATTTCTAAGCAATATGGCGACATAATAACATATTAATATAGTAATTTGTAAGCAATATGGCGACATAATATCATATTAATATAGTAATTTGTAAGCAATATGGCGACATAATAGCATATTAATATAGTAATTTGTAAGCAATATGGCGACATAATATCATATTGATATAGTATTTTGTAAGCAATATGACGACGTAATAACATATTAATATAGTAATTTGTAAGCGATATGACTACATAATAACATATTAATATAGTAATTTGTAAGCAATATGGCGACATAATAACATATTAATATAGTAATTTGTAAGCAATATAACGACATAATAACATTAATATAGTAATTTGTAAGCAATATAACAACATAATAACATATTAATATAGTAATTTGTAAGCAATATAACGACATAATAACATATCATATTGTAAGCGATTTGGCGACGTAATAACACATGCTGGAAGCATCGACATCTGTAGTTGTAGTAGGCCTGTGAGCTGAAAAGGAAACCCTAAAGTCCCCTACAAGCGTGACCTATTCAGCTATTCGATCTATGAATGGCAGGATTTGTCATTCTAACCGTAACCGCCCCTGCTCGCAAGGCTGGAGGGGGATTTTAAAACGTTTTCCATACAGTAAAGGTAAAGTACGAGACTTGAACCGGCATCTTAGCACACGAGTTTCCACCCATATGTGCTCGGCCGCCTATCCAGAAATGTTCGGAGATTTCTGTATAGTGTAGCCTCAAGCATCGAAACTCAGATGCGAAGCGACATTCCTCACCTTCCCAGGGTAATACCCTGGTACCCATTTCTGCCAACGGCTGGGTCGACCGTGGGGGTATTTTTTTTTTTTGCAACCACGAGTACAATTCACACTGCTCCCAGCGGGAATCGAACACGGGTTGTCCGAACGTCGGTAGTCCAGTCGGGTGGTTTTCCCAACTAAGCTACCGAGGCCCCCATTTCCGCATACAGTCCGCAGGCTTACCTCTATAGATGGCGATAAAGTGACCACCATTTCCGTTCACAAAAGGTGATTATTATCTGAGGAAATGCCTGACAAACGTAGCGAGTGAGACAGCCTACATAATACTTCACAAACAGACTTATTTTACTTCAATACATGTAAGAGAATCCTTTAGATTGGGGACAATCAAAGGCTAAGGAAAGCAAACCTGAATAAAATGATGGCTAAAACCGGATGCACTGGGCCACTGGCGCAGAACACAGTGCAACGTATTAACGGGTGTTCAGTCAGAGTGGATCTGGCAGACTCTAATTGTGATGTTCTGTCTGTTGGGGCGATCAACACACTTAACCTGACAGCTGACTTCATGTGGGAGTCTAGAATCCTACTCTGATTGAGTCCTGATCGCAGAGAGAGAGAGAGAGAGAGAGAGAGAGAGAGAATCCTTTAGTTTCTTATCTCCGTGTTTATTTACAACATTGCTATATCACCTGTCTAATTTTATTTCTCAAATTGTTTTAGTGACACTATTAACTAACCGCACCACTATATTCAATCTGGTATCTTTCCTTTCCTTTACTGCTGTCTGTTTCACGAGCAATTTTGTTTCCTGTCACGTGTTGTTACAGTTAGTTTCCTCTCATAACAAGCTTGCATCGGTTTCTGCTTTCTGATGCGTGAATAGCATGTGGGAAGTAAATATGTCGGAAACACTCACATATTTAAGAATAATCATACTCGATTTGCTGGGAAACACATACATCAACGATGAACAAGAAAAAATGCAAAAACGATAACTAATGATGCAATTTTAGTCTACAAACGATGTCTATACCACTTCTTTCCACCCACCCCCACCCCCACCCCCGCAACTTATTTCTTTACTACCCACCTTCTTCCGCCTCTGAAAAAGGGAAATAAATAATAATAAAGAGATCATCATCATCATGTGCCATACCGGTTGGCGTAGGCGATCACGTCCTTGCACAATCTTCTATCTACAGTGCATCGTATCAGTTCTGTTGTTGACTGTTTTCCATGCCATGACACCAAGGTATCTAGTATTTTCTCTCTTTTTGTCGTCCGCGATCTCTCTTTCGTTCAGTATTGCCAGTTGTAACCATGTATTCCAACTTTCCTCTTCTCATGATGTGTTCGAAAAACGTTGATTGTTTCTTTCTGATGTTTTTTTACGAATACCCTTTTTGTGTTGGCCTCTTTGAGAATTTCCCCATTGGTCCTTTTATTTGTCCAGGGAACTTTCAACATTCTTCTAAGAAATCCCAACTCTGTGGCATGTAATCGTCTTTTCATTTGTTTGTCTACTGTCCTTGATTCGCTTCCATGGGTCAGAATTGGTTCTATACAGCACCGATGGACTCTCTTTCCAAATTCTATTGACATAGATTTGTTGCATAAGATATTTTTCATTTTCTGAAATGCTATTTTGGCCTGAGCTATTTTGCTTTTTATTTCTGTGCTGCATCTTCCATCTGATGTTATTATTGTGCCCAAGTATTTGAAACGTTGCACATGTTTCAGATTTGTCCTGTTTATTTTTATGCTGCATGATGGTGCTGGTTGTTTCATTGATATGACCATTACTTCTGTTTTCTTGCTATATACTGAGACCATTTTTGTTGCTTTCTTTTACTATTATGTCTATCATTTCTTGTAGTTCATTTTCTGTCTCTGCTATTAAGACTGTGCCATCCGCATATCGCAAATTATTTATGTTGTGACCGTTGACTTCAATTCCTTTTTTGACAACTATTGATCTCATAATATTTTCGCTGTAAAGTGAAAACAAATCCGGCGACAGAACACAGCCTTGTCTGACTCCATGTTTTGTATATTGGAATTGTCCTGTTTGGTTGCTAATTCGTATAGCTGCTGTCTATTGCCAGTACATGTAAAACAAAGAGATACATTCACTTTTAAAATACAAGACCCGATCGTGTACCGGGAATAACAAATAATACAGCACTGTCATCTGCCCCCCTTATGTAAGAGGCGACTAAATTGGTTGAGGTTAAGCAGCGGCGGAAGGTGAATTCGAAACTTGAAGAGGACAGGACATTAAGGTTGACTTTTAACCCGATAATTTGTGATGTAAAGATTACACCAATTATTTTTTTTAAAAATGTAAAGAGTCTCGTCACGCCAAGTGGCGTATATGGAATATGGTGGTAGTGACCATAATTTTTACAGACCTTCGGAATATGATTTTTGGGCTAATGTGGTCGGTATTACGCCCGTGCCACTTTGCTCTCCCAGAAAAAAATCCGGTACCCATTAAGGCTGGGTGAACCTGGAAGCCATCGATCAGGATCGAACCCGACTTCTTGTCCTTTATAGTCCAGTTCACTAACCACTGAGCTATCGCAGCTCCCACACCAAATATTTACTTTATGTAAAATAGTTCATTCAATTATTGCCCTAAAATATTACAATTACTCGGGAATAGATCTAAGTTATTTACATTGTAAGTTAGGAAAAGAATATCGTTTTGCTGCTAATTTACACTTCTTACCTTTTTACTCAATAAAAATAAAAATGGGGCGGAATGACTTAAAAGAGAAATAGTTTAAAAT
Source organism: Megaustenia siamemsis (assembly GCA_032433765.1). Lineage (NCBI taxonomy): Eukaryota > Metazoa > Mollusca > Gastropoda > Stylommatophora > Ariophantidae > Megaustenia > Megaustenia siamemsis. Next base: position 82,663,738 of record JAVIAB010000124.1, on the reverse strand, counting down.
GCATCCTTCCGTCTATGCGTTACGATAAATAGAGGAAAATGTAATTGTGTCAGTAGAATCGCTGTGGTGGTCAACAAGGAAGTAATTGTGTCAGTAGAATCGCTGTGGTGGTCAACAAGGAAGTAATTGTGAAATGGTCTACCTAGTTCTCATAGACATTGCAAGGTCGATATATGTCGATGTCTTGTAGCAGGTGGGTTTGATCTCCATAGACATTGCAAGGTCGATATATGTCGATGTCTTGTGGCAGGTGGGTTTGATCTCCATAGACATTGCAAGGTCGATATATGTCGATGTCTTGTAGCAGGTGGGTTTGATCTCCATAGACATTGCAAGGTCGATGTCTTGTGGCAGGTGGGTTTGATCTCCATAGACATTGCAAGGTCGATATATGTCGATGTCTTGTAGCAGGTGGGTTTGATCTCCATAGACATTGCAAGGTCGATGTCTTGTGGCAGGTGGGTTTGATCTCCATAGACATTGCAAGGTCGATATATGTCGATGTCTTGTAGCAGGTGGGTTTGATCTCCATAGACATTGCAAGGTCGATGTCTTGTAGCAGGTGGGTTTGATCTCCATAGGCATTGCAAGGTCGATGTCTTGTGGCAGGTGGGTTTGATCTCCATAGACATTGCAAGGTCGATATATGTCGATGTCTTGTAGCAGGTGGGTTTGATCTCCATAGACATTGCAAGGTCGATGTCTTGTAGCAGGTGGGTTTGATCTCCATAGACATTGCAAGGTCGATATATGTCGATGTCTTGTAGCAGGTGGGTTTGATCTCCATAGACATTGCAAGGTCGATGTCTTGTAGCAGGTGGGTTTGATCTCCATAGACATTGCAAGGTCGATATATGTCGATGTCTTGTAGCAGGTGGGTTTGATCTCCATAGACATTGCATGGTCGATGTCTTGTAGCAGGTGGGTTTGATCTCCATAGGCATTGCAAGGTCGATGTCTTGTGGCAGGTGGGTTTGATCTCCATAGACATTGAATATAGGAAGAAACAATCATAATTTTTTGGCCATGTAATGAGAAGATAACAACTGGAATATATTGTAACAACTGGAAAAATTTAGGGAGGAAAAGATAGAGGGAAGCAAAGAGAAAAAATACCAGACAGCTTAAGAGAATGGCTTGGCAGAAAGTCAACAACAGAAATGATAAATAACTTTCGTGATCGAAAGTTGTGGAGTGACGTGATCACCTACGCCAGCAGGCCCGGTACTTGATGATGATGATGACGACATAACGGTAGAATTGGAATACCGTGGCTGATTGCACATTGACATTGACCTCTCTAAGCTGGAGCGTGATTGTGTTATGTTTTCTCATCAAATATTAGAAGGAGTGGAGCGCGATTGTGTTATGTTTTCTCATCAAATATTGGAAGGAGTGGAGCGCGATTGTGTTATGTTTTCTCATCAAATATTAGAAGGAGTGGAGCGCGATTGTGTTATGTTTTCTCATCAAATATTGGAAGGAGTGGAGCGCGATTGTGTTATGTTTTCTCATCAAATATTGGAAGGAGTGGAGCGCGATTGTGTTATGTTTTCTCATCAAATATTAGAAGGAGTGGAGCGCGATTGTGTTATGTTTTCTCATCAAATATTAGAAGGAGTGGAGCGCGATTGTGTTATGTTTTCTCATCAAATATTAGAAAGAGTGGAGCGCGATTGTGTTATGTTTTCTCATCAAATAATAGAAGGAGTGGAGCGCGATTGTGTTATGTTTTCTCATCAAATATTAGAAGGAGTGGAGCGTGATTGTGTTATGTTTTCTCATCAAATATTTAGAAGGAGTGGAGCGCGATTGTGTTATGTTTTCTCATCAAATATTAGAAGGAGTGGAGCGCGATTGTGTTATGTTTTCTCATCAAATATTAGAAGGAGTGGAGCGCGATTGTGTTATGTTTTCTCATCAAATATTGGAAGGAGTGGAGCGCGATTGTGTTATGTTTTCTCATCAAATATTAGAAGGAGTGGAGCGCGATTGTGTTATGTTTTCTCATCAAATATTGGAAGGAGTGGAGCGCGATTGTGTTATGTTTTCTCATCAAATATTGGAAGGAGTGGAGCGCGATTGTGTTATGTTTTCTCATCAAATATTAGAAGGAGTGGAGCGCGATTGTGTTATGTTTTCTCATCAAATATTAGAAGGAGTGGAGCGCGATTGTGTTATGTTTTCTCATCAAATATTAGAAAGAGTGGAGCGCGATTGTGTTATGTTTTCTCATCAAATAATAGAAGGAGTGGAGCGCGATTGTGTTATGTTTTCTCATCAAATATTAGAAGGAGTGGAGCGTGATTGTGTTATGTTTTCTCATCAAATATTTAGAAGGAGTGGAGCGCGATTGTGTTATGTTTTCTCATCAAATATTAGAAGGAGTGGAGCGCGATTGTGTTATGTTTTCTCATCAAATATTAGAAGGAGTGGAGCGCGATTGTGTTATGTTTTCTCATCAAATATTGGAAGGAGTGGAGCGCGATTGTGTTATGTTTTCTCATCAAATATTGGAAGGGGTGGAGCGCGATTGTGTTATGTTTTCTCATCAAATATTAGAAGGAGTGGAACGTGATTGTGTTATGTTTTCTCATCAAATATTAGAAGGAGTGGAGCGCGATTGTGTTATGTTTTCTCATCAAATATTAGAAGGAGTGGAGCGCGATTGTGTTATGTTTTTTCATCAAATATTGGAAGGAGTGGAGCGCGATTGTGTTATGTTTTCTCATCAAATATTGGAAGGAGCGCGGCCTCCACTGGTTCTTCTAAAATATCTGCCGCTTAGTCAAGGTCTTAGCCGGTGCTGTGGAGTTTCGTACATCTGAGTCGCAGCCATCTTCAGTGCTTTCCCATAAGTGTGGCTGGCGTGCTTTCAACTGTGAGACGTGTTGAGGAAGAGCCATATGCCCAATGGACTTTTCCGATGTGTAATAAAATAAACAATTACTTAATGAAATAAACATGATAAGCAAAAAATATGGACTAGATATGAATATCAAAAAGTCTAAAACTATGATCATAAACAAAGGAAATACTCAAAACCCACAAATGGATATCAAAATTGAAGGAATATACCTGGAGACAGTTCAGAACTACAACTACCTTGGACATACTATAACCAGTGATGGAAAATGTACAACATAAATAAACAAAAGAATAGGAATGGCAAAAAGTAATTTTAATGTCATGAAGAACATACTAACATCAAAACAATTAACACCAGGGCTAAAACTAAGAATAGCAAAATATTACATCTTCTCGGTATTCCAATATGGTGCAGAAACATGGACATTAGACAAGAAAACAGAACAGAGAATTGAAGCCTTTGAAATGTGGATATATATATAAATAGGTAGAATTGGATGGAAGGAAAAGAAAACAAACGATGAAGTATTAAAACAACTAAAAATGAAGAGAGAACTACTAAGCACAATTGAAACAAGACAAATGCGATTTTTGGGCCATGTTAAAAGACACAACAGCCTACTAAAAGTAATCCTGGATGGGAAAATACAAGGTTAAAGAGGCAGAGGCAGACCAAGACTAACATGGACGAGTAACATCAAAAGATGGACAAATCAGCCTATGACAACCTGCACCATCAAAGCAAGAGACAGAGCAGAATGGCGCTCCTTTGTAGCCAATCTTCGTTGCGGAGACGGCACTCGATGATGATGATGAATTAAAAAAAAATTATCTGTCAACTAAATACGAGTCCATTTCCGAAGTACCTTGCTGTTGCGTTGTTGTTATCGTGAAGTAGCTTGAAAGATGTGTTCTTGGAAAAGTGTGTGTTGGGATGTAGAATGGCATGAATGTCATACGCATGTCGTGTTACGATCAAGCGTGTTTCCTGGTAGTGTAAAAACCTCAAAAAGAGAGGTGGGAAATAAAAGTATAATTGAACATCACACTGACGTTATTGGGAAGACGACATTTCGTTCTCTTACCCTGGTAGACCACGGAAAATAGGAACCACTCCGTAAGTGTTCTTAATTCTTATGTTGTTAATCATTTCATGTCAATGAGGTTAGACAAAACAGGGACATGATTACACCGTTCTTTTAAAAACATTTGAAATTTAAAAAAAGATATTTCGTACATATATATTTTTTACGCGAATGATATTATAAACTATGACTATTGATTATATATATATATATATATATATATATATATAGAGAGAGAGAGAGAGAGAGAGAGAGAAAGAGAGAGAGAGAGAGAGAGAGAGAGAGAGCATACTAAGATATAATGATTTAATCAATCTATATATAACTTTTGGTGTTTAAACTCTTAAACTCCGAAATTATGTGTATTGCTTTGCCAGAATTATCTGACTAAAACTGTGAACAACATTATCATCAAGTTCAAATTTATGAATAAATTTGGTTGATAATTAAATCATGACACGATATCAATCGGGACTTCTGTTTCTAAGATGGCGGATCTAGTCCGCGTTCTCTCGATCGCTGCAGAAAGTGCATTCGATGTCTGATTAATTTCGGTTCTAAATCGCACTCCTATGCGTTGAAATCAAGATGATGATCTACTTATTACATCTGCGCCGATAAAACAATGTCGTACGCTGGCAATATTCCATTTTCGACAAATCAAGTGTTCTGAATGCGACCTTCCATCGTCTAGGCTTGTTCTGCGCTTTACGTCACATTGGTGCTGTTCATGACTGTTGCTGGATTTGCTTGACGCAAGTTATTTATATGTTCTCATTAATGTGAACTGCTTCGTCAGCCCCAGTTTTATCTCTTTAGGGAATTTGCACCGTGTTCTGTTCGTCCTAGGCTGCATTCACAAGAGTAATCAAGAATCTAAAGGGCGCGTCATTGCTGTGCTTGCATTGTTACGTGTGCTACGTCATCGTAAATCCCTAGACCGGCGTTAGGCTAATCTTACGGTCTGTTGTTTGATGTGCGACGGGGATAATCTGACGACTAACTGTGTGTTTATATGTTCGAAATTGGAGTCAACAACGATTGCCTAACATCATCAAGCGCTATACATTTCAAAAGAAATATGACGATCATCATTTTCGGGAGGACGTGAACTTCTGGTATATGGTGGATAGGCGGCAGGAACCATTGCAGGATATGCATGAAAATTGTTTTTTGTTGCAGTTTCCTCATATTCCAAGTCCATGGGGGACTGGTTAGTCTCGAGGCAAGACGCCGGCCTCGGGACAGAGAGGTTGTGGGTGCAAATATCGGCTACACCGGTTGGGATTTTTATTTATGAATTCTCTCTGCGACAACCACCCCCGGTCTCAGCAGCGAGGCCCGGCTTGAAACGTCAGTTACTCATCGACGGAAAAAAAAAACATGAGTACCTACGAAGTCGAAGTTGTCTGCCTGTGCGGCTAGGGACCCCTGTACACGCGGCTGCCAGGGAAAAATGGATTAACACGCAAAACTCAATTCCTAGTCTCTAGGGACTTCGTCAGAGATGAAAGCTGGCGAACGCAACAACAACAACAACAATCGAACTAAAGTGATAAACTTGTTGAAAGTGAAACTAATGTTAAAACAATAATCTGGACAAACTACAATATATGTTAACGTCAAATACGTTCGTCCGGAGTTAAAGAGTTTAACAGATGGGCGGTAGCAAGCAATCGGGATTTGTCAGTAGTTTGATATTATACGAATCAATTCAGAGGAAAAGGTCACGGCACTCGGCCAAAATGACAAATAATCAACCTCTTCCTCTGAATTGATTCGCTGAATTATCGTCTCGGATGTTTTCCGTTATAATAATATTCATTGACTATTATTTGTCTCCTTTGGTAATATATTAGTGTCTGTTCCTGGAAGCTGTTTTACTGATTAACGTATTTTTTCTGACGTAATCTGATAATCTTCGAAAATTAATATTAATAATTGTATTAAAATATGATTACGATTTTTAATATAATTTATTATCAGCTTAAAAAATAATGTTTTAACAAATCCATTGTCTTTTGTCAGTATTCTTTTTGAAATGCGTTTTAACTGAAAATGAAAGCAGCCATCTTGACGCCCTGAAAGAGAGACCACACATATGACAAGTTTTGTATTCAACCTTATGTCAGGTTGGCTGTAGTCTTTCACCAACACAGAACGGGACCTATAAGCACGGCGGTTTTCTCGGTCCTGTTTGTTCACCTGCAACGCGCACAAACCAGATTACTAGAAATAGTGTTTATTATCATGTACATCAAGAGCAGATAATTCTATTGTTAAGGAGTCTATGCAATTAAATGCATAACAATTCGAAGCTGCAGTAAAACTGATTTTGAAAAGAGAAAAAAGTTAAAAAAAACAAATGAAAATTGTATGGTTAAAGCTTTACGTTTATAACTAAAATGACAATCATGAAGATACAGACTTTCATTAAAGGATGCATACCAGAATAAAAGGATGGAAATGGCAAGACAAAATCACTAACATAGAATTATGGAAATGTACCAGTCAAATACCGGTGGATAGAGAGATACAGTGAAGACGATGGCACTTGATAGAACACACTGCGGAAGCCAACTGGGAGTATTACACAACAAGCCTTTTTTGGAATCCGCAGGGAAAAAGACAATGAGAAAGACAAACTAATTCTTGGGGAAGACAGAAGTAGAGATGAAGATGATGGTAAAGACACGGAACGATCTTAAATGATGGAAAGAAACAGAACGGCTTAGAAAGTGTTTGTTGAAGACCTATACTCCACAGGGAGAGCTGAAAGGTAAAAGAAGAAAGATTTACGTAATTAATGGACGAAACAAATTTGAACAACGTTTCGGTTCCATAGGCCTTCAGCAGGAACAACAAACAATAAACAAACACACACACAGACATGTAAGTAAATAACATAAACCATACATAGCTAACAAATACAAGCATATAATACTAAGATATAATGATTAAATCAATCAGCTTTTGGCGTCTTTACAGATGGTTGGTAGCAGGCAATAGGATCTGTCAGTCATCATCATCATCATCATCAAGTACCATGCCTGCTGGCATAGGTAATCATGTCTCTCCACAACTTTCGATCTCGACAGTTATTTATCATTTCTGTTGTTGACTTTATGCCCAGCCATTCTCTTAAGCTGTCTGATATCTTTTATCTTTGCTTCTCACTATCTCTTCGTCCCTCAATTTTCCCAGTTTTCACAATATATTCCAGCTGTTCCCTTATCATTGCATGGTGAAAAAAATAATGATTGTTTCTTCCTAATTTTGGAAATTAGCTCTCTCTTTTTGCTTTGGCCTCTTTCAGAACGTTTTCATTACTCTTCTTAGCTGTCAATGTCTGAATATTCTTCAGGAAAACTATCCGGAAGCCATATGAGCGGCACAGGAAATTAAGTAGCCATATGAGCGGCACAGGACATTAAGTAGCCATATGAGCGGCACAGGAAATTAAGTAGCCATATGAGCGGCACAGTACATTAAGTAGCCATATGAGCGGCACAGGAAATTAAGTAGCCATATGAGCGGCACAGGACATTAAGTAGCCATATGAGCGGCACAGGACATTAAGTAGCCATATGAGCGGCACAGGACATTAAGTAGCCATATGAGCGGCACAGGACATTAAGTAGCCATATGAGCGGCACAGGACATTAAGTAGCCATATGAGCGGCACAGGACATTAAGTAGCCATATGAGCGGCACAGGACATTAAGTAGCCACATGAGCGGCACAGGAAATTAAGTAGCCATATGAGCGGCTCAGGAAATTAAGTAGCCATATGAGCGGCACATGAAATTAAGTAGCCATATGAGCGACACAGGAAATTAAGTAGCCACATGAGCGGCACAGGAAATTAAGTAGCCATATGAGCGGCACAGGACATTAAGTAGCCATATGAGCGACACGGGAAATATCGGTAGCCACATGAGCGGCACAGGAAATTAAGTAGCCATATGCGTGGCACAGGAAATTCGGTAGCCACATTAGTGGAACAGGAAACCCGGTAGCCACATGGGCAGCACATGAAACCCGGTAGCCACATGAGCGACACAGGAAATTAAGTAGTCTCATGAGCGACACAGGAAATTCAATGTAATAACTCAATCAATAGAGAACATTTTGAAACAAATTAAAGAGTCTAGAACCTTAGAGAAAATAAACCAAACAAAAAAATTGAATATTTCTTCAGGATTCTGAAGCATCTAAACATTGTAACAATGCATGAATGTAGAAAAATATAGTCTACTCAAGTTTGTTATTTCCTCTTGGACAGAAGATGAAACAGGGGACATAAATCATAACTCTGCAAATTACCTGCTGGGTTTTGTTTTATTCTTAAGCCCATATAAAAACTCTCTCTATTTGTTGTCTTTCTTAGCACATAATTTGCTCTTCCCTGTTTTCTTTTTTTTTTCACCAGTGTCCACATGAATGTTTGACTCGGAAGTCTTCTTTCGTCCACTCCGAGCACATAATTGATTTTTTTTTCTCAGCATGTTCTCTTATAGTTATATACGTGTTCTTGTTTGGTGTATTCTCTTTTAGTTATATACGTGTTCTTGTTTGGTTTATTCTTTTATAGTTATATACATGTTCTTGTTTGGTTTATTCTCATATAGTTATATATGTGTTCTTATTTGGGTTAATCTCTTATAGTTATATACGTGTTCTTGTTTGATTCATTCTTTTATAGTTATATACATGTTCTTGTTTGGTTTATTCTTTTATGGTTATATATATGTTCTTGTTTGGTTTATTCTCATATAGTTATATATGTGTTCTTGTTTGGTTTATTCTTTTATAGTTATATACATGTTCTTGTTTGGTTTATTCTCATATAGTTATATATGTGTTCTTGTTTGGTTTATTCTTTTATAGTTATATACGTGTTCTTGTTTGGTTTATTCTCTTATAGTTATATACGTGTTCTTGTTTGGTTTATTCTCTTATAGTTATATACGTGTTCTTGTTTGGTTTATTCTCTTATAGTTATATACGTGTTCTTGTTTGGTTTATTCTCTTATAGTTATATACGTGTTCTTGTTTGGTTTATTCTCTTATAGTTATATACGTGTTCTTGTTTGGTTTATTGTCTTATAGTTATATACGTGTTCTTGTTTGGTTTATTCTCTTATAGTTATATACGTGTTCTAGTTTCGTTTATTCTTTTATAATTTTATCATCATCATCATCATTGAGTGCCGTCTCCGCATCTAAGGTTGGCTACCATGGAGCGCCATTCCACTTGTCTCTTGCTTTGATGGTGCAGATTGCCATAGGCTGACTTGTCCATCTTTTGATGTTACTCGTCCATGTTAGTCTTGGTCTGCCTCTGCCTCTTTTACCTTGTATTTTCCCTTATAATATTATTTTTATTAGACTGTTGTGTCTTTTAACATGACCAAAGAATTTCATTTGTCTTGTTCTAATTGTGTTTAGTAGTTCTTTTTTCATTTTTAGTTGTTTTAAAACTTCATCGTTTGTTTTCTTTTCTTTCCATCCAATTCTACCTATTCTTCTATAAATCCACATTTCAAAAGGCTTAAATTTTCTGTTCTGTTTTCTGGTCTAATGTCCATGTTTCTGCACCATACAGGAATATTGAGAAGATGTAACATTTTGCTATTCTTAGTTTTAGCCCTGATGTTATTTGTTTTGTTGTTAGTATATTTTTCATGGCATTGAAATTACTTTTTTGCCATTCCTATTCTTTTATTTATTTCAGTTGTACATTTTCCATGACTGGTTATAATATGTTCCAGGTAGTTGTAGCTCTGGAGTGTCTCGTGACGTATCTCTTCAAATTTGATATTTAATTGTAGGTCTTGTAAATTTTCTTTGTTTATGATCATAGTTTTAGTCTTTTTGATATTCATATCTAGTCCATATTTTTTGCTTGTCATGTTTATTACATTAAGCAATTGTTGTAGATCGTTAGGTATTGTAGTATAGTTTTATACGTGTTCTTATTTAATTTATTCTTTTATAGTTATATACGTGTTCTTCTTTGGTTTAGTCTCCTATAGTTTTACTTAGTGTAAAATCTCTCCAAATTATGCTTATGAGTAATCGAAGACATTTTCTTTCAAAGACAATTATTCTCGTCAAGAACACTCCAGAATTTCCATGAAATGAAGGTGTAAGAGGACAGAAATCAGGATAGAACAGAAAGAGAACAAGTTGCAGATACAAGCTAACGAGTGCCATCCTGCCTTGTACAACTAACAAATGCAGTGAAGCGTTGTGAGGAGCAGCAGTTTTCAATCCTGTGCCAGGTCTTATCACGTGCCACTGTCGGATTTCTTTGAGAATGTATATCGATTGTGCCTTGAAGACAGAATGCCGTATCTTGACTGCGCGTAAATATTGGGTTCCATTTACATGATATGACAGAATAAAAGGAATGTCTTGTTGTGTAAATGTTAATGGAAGTAAGGCAAAGATTCCTTCCTGGTTTGTATAAGGTCATTATTTAGGTATGAATGTGATTATTGGATTGTAGGCATGCTGACCAAATTACCATAAGGCAGAAATGGGACATTGCAATGGCAATAAATGAGATAGGCAAAGGTTAAGTTGTGTTTTTTGTTCATGAAAATGCGAGACGATTAATAGAATTATAGTTATATAAATATACTGAGCTTATCATTATTCTTCAGCAACAGAGCTCATGAGCCATTTTGAGAAGTTGTAGTCAATGTAAAGAAAAGAGATAGTGGTAGACAAAGGAGAAAATGATCTGGTTTGACGGGGTGGCACGAGCAAAAATCAGAAGTGAACATGTGCACAGCATACAAGATGGAGAATTATGACGAGGCATGATATCCAACGCCTGTAGGTATGGACTAGGACGATGAGTCAGTCTAAAGATTGACTGTATTTCACTACAATCGTACTAGGAATAACGCTCCGATGATGTCAATTTACACTATCATAAAACGTCTCACATTCCATGACACAGTTTTGATATTATCAATGATTATTCATTGTTCCTCGTTAGACCATTCATATGGAAACCATCTGGTAAAAGAAAACAAGGCAGACCAAGAGAATCACTACGCAGAACAATTACTAGGGAAGTCTCAACCAAGGGACTAAGAAACAACCAAGAACTACAAGAACTAGCAGAGAGTCGTCCATCTTGGAGAACTACTATTTCCGCCCTATGTGTCGACTTCGACCCGAGAGTGAAAGGAATGAATCTATGACTACTGGTACCGATGATATTGATATTAAGTTATAGATTATGATTTACTACTAGCAAATATTTTATAGTCTTTATTTAATCAAACAGGTGCCAAAAATGTCGGTTTGTTATCGACCAGTCGGCTGTGAGGTAAGAAACGGTACTCTTTAGTTTAAAAGTGTACACAAGGTCACCTTAACTATATAACAACAGAAGAAATGAAACGTTTGGAATCTACAGCAATGTAAATTTACTTAAGAAAGTTGAGTCAACTGAACGGTAAGGGGGAAAAAAAAAAAAAAAACGGATATAGTTACAGCTATACATATGTATAGGACAACACAAACACCAAACGACATTATCTCCCCGCCCTTTGTGTTCGCAATTGTGATTTTAATGTAGCTGACAGTTGACCAGTTTCGAACCAGTAAGTTGGAAGAAGTTACTTGAATATATTTGCCCTCTGAGGTAGTCTAGCATACTGTGGCATTGTAATTGTATTTGCTTATTTATCTATATTTTGTGTTGTGTCCATTGTTCTAGCCGAAGGACTACGACCCGCAACTGTGATTTTCTATTGCTCCCCCACCCCCTTTATATAAAGCGATAACCATTCTTTTTGTTTCCTATTTTTCTTGTCATTCTTATAATCAGTTTTGCAGCAGCTTCACATTGTCATGCCTTTTGATACCTTTTATACCTTTTATACCTTTTGATACCTTTTATACCTTTTATATCTTTTGATACCTTTTATACCTTTTATACATTTTGATACATTTTATACCTTTTGATACTTTTTACACCTTTTAATACCATTTATATCAACTCGACGATATTCTATAAGAGACAGGATGAAAATAAAGATTGTGATCAGCATCCGGGAGACACAGTAACCTTTTCCTTTGATCATGTAATAAGAATGGAGCAGCCGAGACATTTGAGTTGGAAAGATTGACAAGGAAAAGAGACAAAGGAAAATAGAGAGAGAGAGAGAGAGAGAGGGAGAGAGAGAGAGAGAGAGATGTCACAGAGTGTAAAATGGTAGAATGTTAATAGCTGCAATGATAATCAATTGTCGAGAGAGACAAGCTATGTCGAGACATGATCACCCACGCCAGAAGGCATGAAACTTCATAATGGCGATAACGAAAAGATGTTGATGTATTTGATTCAAAGTGCGGCTGTAACAACTTTTCTTGGGTCATCATTTGTCATTTTATCTCTCCTACTGACGTCACCCTTTGTTTTCTCAGACATCCTATCACTCACGTTGAACGCCCCCACCTACGTTGTTCTCTAGATAAATACAAATCCTTGACATTGACAACTGCCAGCATATTTCTCATTTTCTGCTCAATTGTATCATTTTCATGTTTTGCTTATTTGATTAACGGCAACGGTTGATATGTCAATGCGTTCTCTTTCTTTCTTGACGAACGGTTGATATGGCACTATCAATTGCTTGGGTGACGTTGGGTAAAGCCAGAAAGAAAAAAATGCTGATACTGACTGGGATGAATGTTGTTTCATCTTTTTATAGTTTTCTAATCCTGTTTGTATCCTTTGCCCGTTCGTTTTGACATCATTATTGCTGGTGACTAGCATGTTATGTGCCAAAACTGTTTGAGGTCTCGCCTTAATTGTAGAAGTCACCATCAATATCGTCATCATTACCGCAATTATCGCCATCATTATCATCAGCATCACCATCTTTAACACCATCATCAACACCCTCACCACCATCATCATCATCGTTACCATCATCATCGTTACCATCATCATCGTTACCATCATCATCGTTACCATCACCATCATCATCGTTACCATCACCATCGTTACCATCACCATCGTTACCATCACCATCATCATTGTTGCCATCATCATCGTTACCATCATCATCGTTACCATCATCATCGTTACCATCATCATCGTTACCATCATCATCGTTACCATCACCATCATCATCGTTACCATCATCATCGTTACCATCACCATCATCATCGTTACCATCATCATCGTTACCATCATCATCGTTACCATCATCATCATCATCGTTACCATCATCATCGTTACCATCATCATCGTTACCATCATCATCGTTACCATCATCATCGTTATCATCATCATCGTTACCATCATCATCGTTACCATCATCATCGTTACCATCATCATCGTTACCATCATCATCGTTATCATCACCATAATCAACACTAAAATCGTCACCATCATCATCGTCAACAATATCAACATTATCACTATCATCATCATTATTATCATCACCATCATTATCATCACCATCATCATAATAACTATCACCATCATCAGTATCACCACTATCTCACGATGCTCATGTTGTGCAGTCTACCTATACAGTTTGCCTATCTTTTTATTTCACAATTCATTTCAGTTATTCTCCCTTATATGCACGGTTGATAGTATCAGCTTTTTTAGTATTATATTTCATTTTACTCTCCTAAAAGATGGATTTTAAGAAATATTGAAAATAAGAACTATTCCTCCCACTACACCCCCACCCCAAAAATAAAAAGAAATTAATTAATTCCTTGCTTTTCTAGACCCTTTTGAGATTATTTACGGATGCTCATTGACATCAGATGAATATTTGAAAGCGAATTTTCTTAAAAAGTAATAATCGTATGCTGGCACAACCCAGTTGTTCTGGATGTGAGTTTTTAATGTAATGCCCATTTGTGTGGTTAAAAGATACTTCCTGAATTATAGACTTTGTATCTGGTGTGTGTGTGTGTGTGTATATATATATATATATATATATATATATATATATATATATATCCAGGGGCATGACTGGAATAACAATTGGAGGTCATAATATAAATAATCTAAGGTATGCTGATGATACAGTCTTAATCGCTAATGTGAAAATGAGTTACAAGAAATGTTGGACATTATAGTGAAAGAAAGTAAAAATAAAGGACTAAAGGAATAGTAGAAAGACATAAGTAATGGTTACAACAAAGAAAAAGACATCACCTCAGTGCAAAATAAGGACAAGCAAGTGGAACAATATTAAAACAGGTAAATGAATTTAAATATTTGGGAACTTTGTTAACCTCAGACGGAAGATGTACAAAAGAGGTGAGATGCAGAATGGCTCAGGCAAAAGCAGCCTTCCAAAAAATCAGGAAGACACTATGCAATCCATTTTTGTCAATAGAAACAAGAAAAAGAGTTCTTAAATATTATGTAGAGCCAGTCTTAACATATGGATGTGAATCATGGACAATAGGACAACAAACAAGAAAATCACTGGAGTCTGTAGAAATGTGGTTTTACAGAAGAATGTTGAGAATACCATGCACAGCTAAGAAGAGTAATGAAAATGTTCTGAAAGAGGTCAAAGCAAAACGAGAGCTAATTTCCAATATTAGGAAATAACAATCATCATTTTTTGTCAATGTAATGAGAAGAGATAAACTGGAATATATTGTAACAACTGGGAAAATTGAGGGACGAAGAGACAGAGGGAAGCAAAGAGAAAAAAAATACCAGACAGCTTAAGAGAATGGCCTGGCAGAAAGTCAACAACAGAAATGATAAATAACTGTCGAGATCGAAAGTTGTGGAGAGATATGATCACCTATGCCAGCAGGCTCGTACTTGATGATGATAATATATATATATATATATATATATATATATCAGTCAGTCAGTTATCCTGTTACTGTGCACGTCGTTGAGGCACCATAGATGACATTTTCACAATTTGCTTCCAATTGTCGCGATTAAAAGCAGCTCTCTGTGACACGACAAAAGTCATGTCCATCCTCTGATGTTATCGACTCATGTTTTCTTGTGTTATCCCTGTCTTCTTTTGTCTGGTACTGTACCTAGCAACAAAATGGTTTTAGCAAGGTCTGTGGACCTGTGACGTGTACACACCAGGTCTGTTTCCGCTTTGTTAATATTGACAATATGTTTTTTATTTGTCCAGTGGATCGTTGGATTCTTTCGTGCACTTCTTCATTGATGATGTGAAATCCATATGATATGTGTAATTTCTTGCTATACGATTTTATCTCCACGGCCTGTTTTCTTCTTTGTGTGTATATATATATATATTTAAATAGAGAGAGAGAGAGAGAGAGATAATGAAAGATGACAGATGAACCCTGTTTAATAGTCCAAATTTAAAAGTCCAATTTCTTTAGAGGAGGAATTGGTCACCACATATAGATTTAGTGCCAGTAACATATTGGCCCCTCCACTTCATATATAATAATGTGTGTGTGCATATATATATATATATATATATATATATATATATATATATATATAGTTTCATATGTGTATTTTGTGGTGTGTGTGATTGTGTTTATATAATAAATAGCTCCAAGAAGGGGCGTTGCAATAACTCTAACGTCACACAAAGAGCAATATCTGAAACAAACAGGAACACAATGACATTTTTTTTAGAACATTGATTCTATAGCTGCCTGCGTTTTTTACACACTAATTGGTGTGCATTCTATCTAGTTAGTGTGCATTCTATCTAGTTAGTGTGCATTCTATCTAGTTAGTGTGTATTCTCTCTAGTTAGTGTGTATTCTCTCTAGTTAGTATGCATTCTATCTAGTTAGTGTGTATTCTCTCTAGTTAGTGTGCATTCTCTCTAGTTAGTGTGCATCCTATCTAGTTAGTGTGCATTCTCTCTAGTTAGTGTGCATTCTATCTAGTTAGTGTGTATTCTCTCTAGTTAGTGTGCATTCTCTCTAGTTAGTGTGCATTCTATCTAGTTAGTGTGCATTCTCTGTAGTTAGTGTGTATTCTCTCTAATTAGTGTGCATTCTCTCTAGTTACTGTGCATTCTCTCTAGTTAGTATGTATTCTCTCAAGTTAGTGTGCATTCTCTCAAGTTAGTGTGGATTCCCTCTAGTTAGTGTGCATTCTTTCTAGTTAATGTGCATTCTCTCTAGTTAGTGTGCATTCTCACTAGTTCGTGTGCATTCTCTCTAGTTCGTGTGCGTTCTATCTAGTTAGTCTGCATTCTATCTAGTTAGTCTGCATTCTCTCTAATTAGTGTGCATTCTCTCTAGTTAGTGTGCATTCTCTCTAGTTAGTGTGCATTTTCTCTAGTTAGTGTGCATTCTCTCTAGTTAGTGTGCATTCTCTCTAATTAGTGTGCATTCTCTCTAGTTAGTGTGCATTCTCTCTAGTTAGTGTGCATTCTCTCTGGTTAGTGTACATTCTCTCTAGTTAGTGTGCACTCTCTCTAGTTCGTGCGCATTCTCACTAGTTAATATGCAATCTCATTAGTTGATATGTATTCATTGATTGCATATGCAATCATTCTAACATCACACAAAGAGCAATATTTCAAACAAATAGCAACGATTTTATTTTTAGAACATTGATTCTTTAACTGCCTGCATTTCAATATCTATAAAATATCTCTTACTCACCGCTCACTCAATGTGTCACTCTCTTTCTCACACTTTATTCAGTCATTCTCACCCTTTCATCTACTACACACAAGAGTGTCTGTCTCCATTACAGTCAAGGTTCCTTATCCTCTCCGATCCCCTCCCCGTTTTTTCCCCTCCCCCACTCTACGGTGTATCAGTTTCCAAGTCCCCCATTCTAAAAAGCAAACTTTCAACAAAACGTCAAACTAAACTAAGTGAAATGCAAACTTAGAAGCAAATTATAAACGAAACAAATCTGTGGAAAGCAACAGTTTCAACTCATCAATTGTAGCTCGCGCCATGGGAAACAACCGTTAAAACTAACAGTTTTGCAATTTCGAAATTCCAGCTTTGAAATATTGAGACAACACGTAAAATTGCGCATGCCCATATGTTTTAATTAATCTTAACCCGTCTCATGCCTAAACGCTACGCAAACTGTGTTTCCGCGGTTAGCGATACTCTCTATGGCAAGAAAAGTTCAGTTGAGCTAAAAAAGAAAAAAAAAACTACTTGTTGTTTCCCTTTGACAAACGCCCAATTTCTTTTAGCCTCCCTTACTTCTATTTTCAGAAGCAATATTTCTTCTTGCATGAACCTTGAGCGGGGTTTTCCCCCCTTTTCTGTTTCGACTTGCTGTAGAAGCTCATCTTTCAACACCTGTTCAGGAAGTGTTCTGGAAGTCGGTTTGTGTACATGAGACTTGACGAATGAGTCGAGAACTCTCGGGTGAAAATCTAATTTGCTCCAGCGGGAAACTTCGCGACAAAAATTGATAGCTTTCTGTCCTCTTTTACATCTGATGTCGTCTAGACAACGTCTTTTCTGTGTGGCATCCACCTGTCCCTTGACGGGTGTTGATTGGAGCTGATCGGGGCAAGGCGATCCTTGACATATATTCCAGCTATCTATGATGTATGCTTACCCAATATCAGATTTCTTATGTTTGTTTATAAATGTATAATATAATGGTTAGAGTTGACTTTGTGGCAGCGGTGGTGGGCCATATAGCTTGGGGTCTAATTAAGTGCATTATATAATTTACAATACCGTCTCAACATTATGTATGGTGCAGAAATATGGACACTAAATAATGAAAGAGAAAAGAAATGAACCAATAACTCTTTACTACATTTCCAACGAAGCAAATATATTACTATGGACACATAAAGAGGCATAGAACTTTCGGTCAATATGGCAGATAAGCGGCAGGAACTGTTAAAGGCTGTGCCTGAAAAGTGTCGTTTATTGCAGTTTCTTCATATTCCAAGTCAGGCTTCCTGCCGAAGCTACCGAGTTAAGAGCTCTGTGCACACCGTGAGCTGTGCGTTCATCCGTTTTGATCGTGTTTTGATATTCCGATTGTTTACGATGAATGATGAAATCGTATGACCTGGAACAGCTGGTTGTGTTCACATTCTGTGCGGTTTCACCTTATGTCTTTTAGCGTGTGCTTAGACTGCTGTATTGGGGACTGCAGCTACTTTTCTTTGTTTTGCATATGAGATCTTCATTTGGATGATTGCACTGGCTCGGGCGGTTGAGCAATTATGGATTTTAATTCGTTTGCAGTGATACCGGGGCCTTCCATAACCATAACCATAACTATATCCAGGGGTTTAGAAACTTACTAATAATTATCTGGAAAGAGAAAATAAAAGGTAAACGTGGTACAGGCAGGCAAAAATGAACAAACAGAGAAATCTAAGAGACGGACAGTTGAACATCTGACAGTCCATTAGGTTGCTTAGATGGCAGCGTGTTATAACGCAAGCCTCTCGAGGTGAGGCGCTGAATACAAGATTACGGACTCCATCCTGCTTCGGTCTGTCTAATGCTCGTTGTATTTTCTAATGCTTATTTGCAGATTTTTCCGAACGTTGTAAACATACCTGTACCTATGAAATTAGTCATTGATCTGTCGCCTCAACCATTTCCAATAATAATAATATCCATGTGTGATTGTTTCTCTTCATGCAAAGAAGACAATAGAAAGAGAAATATCGAGACTGTACAAAAATGATGACAACTGTACACAGTTAATAGGACGCCATCGGGAGGCTAGAAATATAAACACTTTTAGGTAAACGTAAATAAAGAAATGCAAAAGTTCTTAAAATAAACACAATTAACAATAATTCAATCAACATAAAATGTAAGACGGGGATGTATCCAATTTATCACTTAACGTCCTCATAAGGGCGGATAATGAGGAGGTGTATTCCTTTAGTCATCGGGGGGAACTCAAGAGAGTAAATATCTCAGCAGTATCTTTCAGGGAAAAGGAGGCAAGGAAATAGATATTGTGTAAATTGAAAGACTAGAGAGGATTTATTTTGGTAACTCACCAAACTAGAATAGATTACTATTCATAATAATTAAAAATAGACTATTAAATATAGATGTCATATCGATCGTTATGCAATGTAAGAAAAATAGCCAAACTCAACAAGGAATATAAGTAAACTACAAATATTACCTAACATGCTTGAAAGGGATAACTAGGGTCAGATGGGCAGGAACTATCACAAGTAATCAACTGTGTAATTAACAAATTAAGCAGCGGTAGAAGAAATGACAATTACAAGTTTACGTGCATAGGAGACTTTTTGACAGGCAACTTCTACAATGTTTACCAGACAAGTTCTCACCTGGACAGGCAACTACTTCAACGTTTACCAGACAATTTCTCACCTGGACAGGCAACTACTACAATGTTTACCAGACAAGTTCTCACCTGGACAGGCAACTACTTCAATGGTTACCAGACAAGTTCTCACCTGGACAGGCAACTACTTCAATGTTTACCAGACAAGTTCTCACCTGGACAGGCAACTACGACAATGTTTACCAGACAAGTTCTCACCTGGACAGGCAACTACAACAATGTTTACCAGACAAGTTCTCACCTGGACAGGCAACTACTACAATGTTTACCAGACAAGTTCTCACCTGGAAAGGCAACTACATCAAGGGTTATCAGACAATTTCTCACCTGGACAGGCAACTACATCAAGGGTTATCAGACAATTTCTCACCTGGACAGGCAACTACTACAATGTTTACGAGTCAAGTTCTCACCTGCACAGGCAACTACTACAATGTTTACCAGTCAAGTTCTCACCTGGACAGGCAACTATTACAAGGGTTATCAGACAATTTCTCACTTGGACAGGCAACTACTACAATGTTTACGAGTCAAGTTCTCACCTGGACAGGCAACTACTACAATGTTTACCAGTCAAGTTCTCACCTGGACAGGCAACTACTACAATGTTTACCAGTCAAGTTCTCACCTGGACAGGCAACTACTACAATTTTTAACAGACAAGTTCTCACGTGGACATGCAACTACTACAATGTTTACCAGACAAGTTCTCACCTGGACAGGCAACTACTACAATGTTTACCAGACAAGTTCTCACCTGGACAGGCAACTACTACAATGTTGACCAGACACGTTCTCACCTGGACAGGCAACTACTACAATGTTTACCAGACAAGTTCTCACCTGGACAGGCAACTACTTCAATGTTTATCAGACAAGTTCTCACATGGACAGGCAACTACTACAATGTTGACCAGACACGTTCTCACCTGGACAGGCAACTACTTCAATGTTTACCAGACAAGTTCTAACCTGGACAGGCAACTACTACAATGTTTACCAGACAAGTTCTCACCTGGACAGGCAACTACTACAATGTTTACCAGACAAGTTCTCACCTGGACAGGCAACTACTACAATGTTTACCAGACAAATTCTCACCTGGACAGGCAACTACTACAATGTTTACCAGACACGTTCTCACCTGGACAGGCAACTACTACAATGTTTACCAGACAAGTTCTCACATGGATAGGCAACTACTACAATGTTTACCAGACAAGTTCTCACCTGAACAGGCAACTACTACAATGTTTACCAGACAAGTTCTCACCTGGACAGGCAACTACTACAATGTTTACCAGACAAGTTCTCAATTGGACAGGCAACTACTACAATGCTTACCAGACAAGTTCTCACCTGGACAGGTAACTACTACAATGTTTACCAGACAAGTTCTCACCTGGACAGGCAACTACTACAATGTTTACCAGACAAGTTCTCAATTGGACAGGCAACTACTACAATGCTTACCAGACAAGTTCTCACCTGGACAGGTAACTACTACAATGTTTACCAGACAAGTTCTCACCTGGACAGGCAACTACTACAATGCTTACCAGACAAGTTCTCACCTGGACAGACAACTACGACAATGTTTACCAGTCAAGTTCTCACCTGGACAGGCAACTACTACAATGATTATCAGACAATTTCTCACCTGGACAGGCAACTACTACAATGTTTACCAGTCAAGTTCTCACCTGGACAGGCAACTACTACAATGTTTACCAGTCAAGTTCTCACCTGGACAGGCAACTACTACAATGTTTAACAGTCAAGTTCTCACCTGGACAGGCAACTACTGCAATGTTTACCAGACAAGTTCTCACCTGGACAGGCAACTACTACAATGTTTACCAGACACGTTCTCACCTGGTCAGGCAGCTACTACAATGTTTACCAGACAAGTTCTCACCTGGACAGGCAACTACTACAATGTTTACCAGACAAGTTCTAACCTGGACAGGCAACTACTACAATGTTTACCAGACAAGTTCTCACCTGGACAGGCAACTACTACAATGTTTACCAGACAAGTTCTCACCTGGACAGGCAACTACTACAATGTTTACCAGACAAGTTCTCACCTGGACAGGCAACTACTACAATGTTTACCAGACAAGTTCTCACCTGGACAGGCAACTACTACAATGCTTACCAGACAAGTTCTCACCTGGACAGGCAACTACTACAATGTTTACCAGACACGTTCTCACCTGGACAGGCAACTACTACAATGTTTACCAGACAAGTTCTCACCTGGACAGGCAACTACTACAATGCTTACCAGACAAGTTCTCACCTGGACAGGCAACTACTACAATGTTTACCAGACACGTTCTCACCTGGACAGGCAACTACTACAATGTTTACCAGACAAGTTCTCACCTGGACAGGCAACTACTTCAATGTTTAGCAGACAAGTTCTCACCTGGACAGGCAACTACTACAATGTTTAGCAGACACGTTCTCACCTGGACAGGCAACTACTTCAATGTTTACCAGACAAGTTCTCACCTGGACAGGCAACTACTACAATGTTTACCAGACAAGTTCTCACCTGGACAGGTAACTACCACAATGTTTACCAGACAAGTTCTCACCTATAATCCACAAAGAGAGAAGAAATAAACAAACAAAAAAAACATTCTTGAGATAGAGATAGAATTATGAATTATACCTGGAGAATTTTATACAGCAAAGATGATAAAATATTAGAAAGATCTTGCAATGCAAGGCTAACAAATAGAATATGATATGATATAATAGAATATGTTTTGATACAATAGAATATGGTAGAATAGAATACATTAGAAAAAAGAATATAATAGAATCATCATCATCAATGAGTGTTGTCTCCGCATCAAATGTTGACTACGCTGTAGCGCCTGTGTTCTCTGTCTCTTACTTGATGGTGCAGGTTGTCATAGGCTATAATAGAACAAAGAAGTATGTGTTAGCACTTTAATAATAGAACAAAGAAGTATGTGTTAGCACTTCTTTGTTCTATTATTGAGTGCTAACACATACTTCTTTGTTCTATTATTAAAGTGCTAACACATACTTCATTGTTCTATTATTCCCTATTATCGCCTCGGAAGTTCCCCATATAATAATATTTATGTATTATTATTTGTACCCTTGTCATAGGCTAACTTGTCCATCTTTTGATGTTAGTCTTGGTCTGCCTCTGCCTCTTTTACCTTGTATTTTCCCTTCCAAGATTATTTGCAGTTGGCTGCTGTGTCTTTTCAAGTGAAATAACCAATATATGTCTGCTTCCTAGACTACATCAAAGTTATTGATAGAAAATAACATAAACAACTTATAGACTGCCTAAAAGATATAAATCTAGATGATACAGACATACGACTAATAGGTAATTTATACTGGGAGCAAACAGCAATAATAAAATATAACAACGAAAACTCTACACCCATTGATATAAAAAGAGGAGTAAGACAGGGATGCATCCTATCAACAAGCTTGTTCAATCTATACACTGAGCAAATCTTTAAAAACATTACAGAGATGCCAGACCTAAACATAAGTGGAAAGATAATCAATAACGTAGAATATGCTGATGGTACTGTATTACTATCGGAAAATCCTAAAGATCTACAACAATTACGTTTACCGAAGACATCATTTTTTGGGCCGTGTAATGAGAAAGGAACAGCTGGAATATATTGTGACTACTGGAACAATTGAGGGAAGAAGGGGTGGAGGGAAGCCAAAAGAAAAGATATCTGACAGCTTAAGAGAATGACTTGGCAGAAGGCCGACAACAGAAATGATAAATAACTGCCAATATTAAAAGTTGTGGAGAGACATGATCACCTACGTCAGCAGGCATGGTACTTGATGATGATGATGATGATGATGATGATGATGATGATGATGATGATGATGATGATATTCCTTTTGTGTCAACCTCCTTTGAGAAGAATACAGTTAATCTATTTTTTACTTTAGAAATATGTACCTGACCTTGTTGGCAACCGGTACTGTGGTAGAGCAGTGGCTGGGGCATTGGGCTTATGAGAACAAGAGGTCGTGTTCGAACCGATCGACGGTTCTAGTTTCATCCAGACTAAAATAGCTACATTTCCTGTTTGTAGCAGAAAGATGGATCTGGCGTTATTACCAAATGATATGTCGAAATATATGCACAAAAACCATAATCCCTATAAGTCACAGAGTCTGGCGAGTTTCTTTATTTATGTCTTCAAGTTCCTGAATTTATGAACTGAATTATTATTATATAACTACCTTCATTGTTATAACTATTTAAGCCCAAGAACGATGTTATATTTCGCGATTAAATGACTTTTCAAACCATTTTCTGATTTCATGTAGAAATAAAGCAACTAACAGTAAAAATTACAGAAAATTCAAATTGTTATTCTCCTTTTATAAATGTGTTTATTTTCCTTCTTTTATTTAAAAAAACAGCCGATTCATACCTCACGGATAAAATTATCGATGTGGTGCGGGATACACATCAATTGTCAGGAGAGACTTCATTAATACAAAGGCTACTTCTCATCACAATATTTACAGTTGGCTACTTTTTCTCATAATTATTTCGCTCATGTCTAATTAATTTTTATTGTCTTATTTTCAGTTATAATTGTATGCCTTCCCCTTTTATTGTGTTTGTTTTCTGGTAATTGTATTTATTTGCAAAATGTGAATATCATCACCAAGTATGACCGGTGTTTCAGTTGGTGATTAATTTACTCCACAATTTGCTGTCTCTATGGTCGTTTACTATGAAGCCGCGATAGCTCAGTGGTTAGTGAACTGGGCTACAAAGGACAAGAGGTAGGGCTCGATCCAAACCGACGGCTTCCGGGTTCACCCAGCCTTAAATGGATACCGGATTTTTTTTTCTGGGAAAGTAAAGCAGCACGGACGTAATACCGACCACATTACCCCAAAAATCATGTGTTGAAGGTCTGTAAAATGTATGGTCACTAACACCATATTCCTGACACCCCACTTGGCGTGGAGCCGCGATAGCTCAGTGGTTAGTGAACTGGACTACAAAGGACAAGGGGTAGGGTTCGATCCCAACCGACGGCTTCCGGGTTCACCCAGCCTTAAAATGGGTACCGGATATTTTTCTGGGAAAGTACAGCAGCACGGGCGTAATACCGACCACATTACCCCAAAAATCATGTGCTGAAGGTCTGTAAAATATAGGGTTACTAACACCATATTTCCCTATACGCCACTTGGCGTGACGGGAGTACTTTACTTTACTTTTACCCACATGGCGTGACGGGTCTCTTTACTTTACTTGTTATGGTCGTTTACTACATCTACTCTTAACTACCTAATTTCTACTTCTAATCTGCGTATTGTGTTAGCCTCTTGCTCCCTCTATATTTTCTTCCCCTGACATTTTCTAGTTGCAGAATGGAGATAGGCGTAAATGTATGATATCGTGCTGCTATAGATCGGGTAGAAACATAAAATAAACAGAAATGTGTATGTGGCAGCTTTTACTAGTAGATGTCAACACACAATAATTAAACGTTTCAATCACAGGCCTTCGTCAGTATGACAGGACAACAACAACGTGTAAGATAACTACGCGATTACAAAATTATACATTGATGTTACTTATCTCAGACAGAAGAGCTCCCTGCTGTTAGATCGTCAGGTTTTCTAAAGTAAGCTGTACCCTGACGCACTATGGTCTGGGACCATTACTACTAGTCACGTGGCTATACAGGTAGAGCGAGAAGGGCAGTGATTTTCAGGTCGGAAGAGAGAAATGGGGCTTGAAGATATTATAAGTTCTGATCCAGTGAGAAAAAAAGGAAGGGAAAGGGGAACTACTAATACAGGACTAGAAGGTAAAGGTCGCTAACGACGAGTGTAGAGGAGGACAGACATCAAAAGTAGTTGGAAGGAATATGAGAAGTGAAACTAACCAGAATATTGGGGGTGGGCGGGGGGGGGGGGTAGGGAGAGGGTTATGATAGGAATGAATAAAAGGAGTTGATCTTCTTCAGGTGGAGAGCCAAGACGGACTATGAGTTGTTCTCCTTCAGGTGGAGAGCCATGACGGACTATGAGTTGTTCTCCTTCAGGTGGAGAGAGCCATGACGGACTATGAGTTGTTCTCCTTCAGGTGGAGAGAGCCATGACGGACTATGAGTTGTTCTCCTTCAGGTGGAGAGAGCCATGACGGACTATGAGTTGTTCTCCTTCAGGTGGAGAGAGCCATGACGGACTATGAGTTGATCTCCTTCAGGTGGAGAGAGCCATGACGGACTATGAGTTGTTCTCCTTCAGGTGGAGAGAGCCATGACGGACTATGAGTTGTTCTCCTTCAGGTGGAGAGAGCCATGACGGACTATGAGTTGTTCTTCAAGATAGAGAGAACTAATGATAGAGCGGCTGGAACTTCGATCTGAAGCCCGAGAAAATATTTGTAATCGCAGACAGTTCCGGGAAAAATTACAATGGCGTGATAATCTTTTTTAAAAATAATTTAATGAGAAAGGCTCGCTCAGTAGAACGCTGGAGATAAGGAGAAAAGCTTCCAAAATACAGCTTCAACCGAAATCGGAGAAAAACGAGGGCGAGAGTAAATAAAGGAAAAGACTAAATAGGAAAGGTTTGAAGAGTGAACTCTTCCAGTCAGCTGTAACATTAAGCTCTAGCTGTTCCGTTCTGGTCACGTAACAACTAAATGATTTTTCTTCTCAGGATTTTTGTAACGAACTTTACTTTTACTTACCAAACAAACACATATTTCCCAATATATCTCCAAACACATGAGTGCTGGACAGGCCGCAATCCCGAAGCAAAACACCTGGAACGACTCAACGATCTTGGACATAGCGAACATCTGGGAGGTGGCTGTTGACCTCCCAAGGCGAGGGAAGTACCCAGGGCGCATCAAGAGATCTAAGATGCGTCCAGACATTATACTTTACACACTCGATATGACCCATGTCATCCTAATAGAGCTTACAGTGCTTTTCAAGTCCAGGACAGAGGAACAGTATATATTTAAACTATTCAAATCCAGGATAGAGGAACAGCATATATTTAAACTATTCAAATCAAGGAGAGAGGAACAGCATATATTTAAACTATTCGAGTCCAGGATAGAGGAACAGCATATATTTAAACTATTAAAATCCAGGAGAGAGGAACAGCATATATTTAAACTATTCAAATCCAGGATAGAGGAACAGCATATATTTCTCTCTCTCTCACTCTCTGCGATCAAGACTCAATCAGAGTAGGATTCCAGACTCTCTCATGAAGTCAACTGTCTGTTTAAGTGATTCGATTGCCCCATATAGTTTCTCTTCCAGGGAGGTGGGTGTGGACCACATTGCTCTTCTCAGGTCTGTGTACTGGGGGCAATCCTGTAGAACATGTTTTGTAGTCATATTGTCCAGTGTACAGTGGCATAGGCTGGTTGTACCTATTTTGAATTTGGTGAACATGTGATTCCTCATTCTATTGTGGTCAGTGCGTAGGCGAAGTATGATGACTTGATCCCTCCTTGATAGTTGATGGTATCCGTCCGCTCTCATTATGCTTTGGGTGTTCTCGTTTCCATTTTTCATGGAACTGACCCTTGAGGATGGGTTTGGCTTCATCATAACTGAGCGGATGGTTCTCTTGTGGTAATCTCCCTCCCTCTTTAGCTAATTTGTCTGCGCGTTCGTTCCCGTGTATATTACAGTGTGATGGTATATTTAAACATATATATTTAAACATAAATTTAAACTACTCAAATACTCGGATTATGCCATCGAGCTGAGAGAGCGGGGATTCCAGATCAGAATCGTTCTGTGGATATCGATGTCGGTGCCAGAGTGCTCGCGGCCACATCTCTCTACCACACAGTAAAGAAGCTAAGAATGTAAGGAGCACTGCGAAAGTCAGCATCGTGCTGGCTCTGACGAAACAGGGACACATTAAAAATACCAGAATAATCCATGGCTCAGATAAGTAAGCGATATAGCCCACATTTACACCGACTATTTCTAACTCCCACTTAAGTCAACAGTACATCGACAGTACATCAACAGTACATCGACAGTATAATTTTGAATATCCGAGGCGCCAACGATAAGACGAGAAGGTAAAGGTAAAGTATGAGACTTGAATCGACGTCTGAAGCACTTGAGTTTTCCCTCATATGTGCTAGACCGCCTATCTAGAAGTGTTCGGAGACTTCTGGACAATGTCGCTTCAAGCATCGAAGCTCACGATGTGAGGCGGCATTCCTCACCTTCCCGGAGTACTACTACCATGGTACCTGATACCAATTTCTACCATCAGCTGGGTCAACCGCGGGGGGCTTTTTTTTTTCCCAACTACGAGTACAACTCACACAGCTTCCAACGGGAATCGAACACGGGTTGTCTGAACGTCGTTAGCCCAGTTGGCTGGGTTTCCCAAAAAGGCTACTGAGGCCCACAAGACGATAAGAAATTACATCATCGACACCGTGCAGAGATTATACCACACGTTTGTAGTACCGACAGTTCGTAAGAGTGAAATTCTCTGCTCGATGTAACGTTATCATCCATTATAGGCTACCGACGCACTCTTCCGTGCCGAGTTACGCCATAACAATCAGCGTGGATGTGAGTGTATGTAAAGGACGTCAGGAAAATACTAGCCATTTTACACTGCTATAGGTTAAAGCTGAGACAGTCGTGTACGAGAAACGATAGATTCGATCAGAAGTGTTGCATAGAATAAGTGTAGTTATTATATACCGATGTGACAATAGAAACAAGAAAAAGAGTTCTTAAATGTTATGATAGAGCCAGTCTTAACCTATGGATGTGAGTCTTCGATAATAGAACGGCAGCCTAGAGAAAATCACTGGAAGCTGTAGAAATGTGGTTTTACAGAAGAATGTTGAGAATATCATGGGCATCTAAGAAGAGTAATGAAAACGTTCTGAAAGAGACCAAAGCAAAGAGAGAGATAATTTCCAATATTAGGAAGAAACAATCATCATTATATATATATATATATATATATATATATATATATATATATATATATAATATATATATTGGCCATATAATGAGAAGGGAGTAGCGGAACCATATTGTGACATCTGGGAAAGTTAAGTAACGAACAGATTAAAAACAGGAAGCAAAGAGAAAAGATACCAGACAGCTTAAGAAGATGGTTTGACAGAAGGTCAACAACAGAAATGGTAAATAACTGTCGAGATCGAAAGTTGTGGAGAGGCATAATCACCTACGCCAGCAGGCATGATGATAAGGATGCTGATTATTCGCCGAACATATTGTAAGCCTTAGAGTTCAATGCAGCAGGTCTACACCTGGGGGAGTCACGACCGAGGCGGGCCCATCTCCCCTAGACTGTCAAAAAGCTAAAGGAAACACTTGCATAACGAAATCCACTTCTGATGATCAGATTACCCTTCTGCTGCAAAGCTCTGTAAAAAGAGTTTCTTATTTATTCTCTTTTCAAGCGTCCTCATTACTCTATTTATTTGCACGCTCATGGTGTTTCAATTTCGGTATATCCACATTTCTATTGCTTCAGGCGATTTGCTTGTTCATTGCCTTCTTTTCATCTTCTATGTAAACATGACAGCCACCCCTCTTCATCGTTCGCCCTTAAAAGAGCGCGAAATAATGCGTATAAATATAAACATATATTGTGATTTATATTTAGCCACGATAGTTGCTCCTTTTTTACCAAAATATCTGACACCAGAACAGCATTTTTATTACCCATCCCTTCTTCGATCTATAATGGTTTTTAGGCCCATCGCATGGAGTAGTATGTTTATTCGTTCTGGTTTATGGATACTGACTCCATCAGTGAGCCATGAATCACTGACGGTCCAGGTGCGTTTCAACGTTAGGGTCCATTCATAACATCTTACGCCATGGATTTACTGGCATATTTCAGGACGCATCTACACAACACTGAAAAAAAAACCCTTTCTTTTATGTCCATTGATAACGATGTATAAAATGTATGCATTTCAAACAGTTCTTACACTTTTATAAATTGCAAACTGTCCACACAAACACACACAGAAAATACAAGCCACCACAGTTTAATCATCTTTTCTTAACTTCCTTAACAGCAGAATATTTTTATATACACACACGCGCGCACAAATACATATAAACACACCCAAAAGCAACTAAAAACACAGAAGAAGTAGGCCAGATTTAATCTCTCACGCACCTCCAACTCTTTCTCTGATGGTCCAACCAAGAATACACACACACACACACACTTTCTCTGATGGTCCAACCAAGAATACACACACACACACACACACACACAAATAATAAATAAAAAACAGAAAGTAATATATTTCACGACTGTGTCTTGTTTTTATATCCCTCGGCACTTTGAAGTTTTGCAGTCTCTCTCATAAATTTCGCCCACAAGATGCAATCGCTCACCCTAACAGTAAAAAAAAAAAGAAAAACTGGAAAGCAAAGAAATAATTTCTATATTTTTCTATGATTACTATCATTTGTGATATACAGGTTTTTATATTGGTGGAGCGTTCGCGGGCTGTGGGTAAAAATTGAGAAAGTAACGGACTCTTTGAATTTAGTTATCTGTGGAAAAGCGGAAACAGATTCCAGTGATATGTAAACGGATTGTTAAAAGTTGAGATTAAATATTTCAAGCTTGATTCAACAAATCATTTTTGTTTAGATAAAAAAAAAGATATGGCCATGGTTTGTGGGACAGGAAATATGAGTTAGTGATAAATAAAGAAAAGATAGCATATTAATTAATTACAACATTTTTGTGAATAATAATTAGGTAAGTGATAGTTTGATGGATATGAATTTTAAAAAAAAGAATAATTAAATTAATAATACGACGTGATAAAAAGATGGATAAACATCGAATGACGGGGGTAGTTTAGACGATATATACAAGTATTTTACTTTTTGTTCTTGATCGTGAGTATATTTCCTTGTTTAAATGTGCATACGCTCATCTCAGTATTTCAATCAACGTCAGTATTTTCGTGTCAGTATTTTCGTGTCAGGATTTTTGTTTCAGTATTTTTGTTTCAGTATTTTCGTTTCAGTATTTTCGTTTCAGTTATAAATATTTTTAACGAAACTATAAAGAGCGTAAGAAGGCAAGAAAGAAGCCCGGGGGTCTTGTGTGGTCGAGAGATGGACAGGATTGTTCCGGGTTCTAATTCCAGACGGTGAGAATGTTTCTCTTCGAACCTGTGGTTTCTTCGTGGCCTTATCCTCCTCTGACCTCTGGCCAGTTAGATCCGATGTCTATAGCTCGTTTCAAATCATGTGCCCAACTTCAAAACGCTATTACTTTACTCAGTAACCGTTTGTTAAAAACTGTTGAAATTTTCCAAATGTTATTAGAATGCAAAAGACACTTTAAATGTATATTTAACAAATATCTTGCAGCTGCAGTTTTCTTAAAGCGGCGAATTTCTTTGATGTTTGTCAAAATTGTAAATTGTGAACCCCTAAATAATAGAAATTACCGTAGTTGTTGGTCTATGATTAATTTTCACTAGGTAAAGGCGTGGCCGTAATGGGGAAATACCAGGAGAATTATTGTCTTCTCAGTTCGAGGACGGACGATAATATCAAGGTATACCTGTATGTCCAATTTTCATAGTTGTGTGGTCCTGAAAAGGACCGTTTGTTGAACTAATTTAAGGTAATATAGGGGCCAACATTGTGGGGGCTATATACTTTCATTCTGAATCAGACCAGTCTAAAAGATTAATAACTGTTTGGGGTTGAACATTCCACAAACCATCATTTTTCCAATATTCCTCTTCCTGTTTTAAGACGTGGTCTTCACATTTAGCCCAATAATCTTTGTCTATATTTAATAAAGCGAGATTAGCAAGAGTCTTTACATCGCATATTTTGAATGTTGTATTTTCATCTGCCACTTGTCCTTTTAATTTTGCCCAGATTAGTTCTATTGGATTTAAATGAGCATGGTAAGGTGGCAGCCTCAAACTTATATGACCGTGCTCTTGGATAATCTTATCTATTTGAAAAATCGCTGTCCTTTGTTTTTGCTTTACTAGAGATAGTAATTCAGGTTTTAAGTACATGTTATTAAATTGTATGTGCTCCTTTGTGAGCCATATCTTAATAGCATCTTTTGTACTGGATGACGTCGGGACTTTATCTTCAAGTGCAACAATGTTGTGGTACGCTGCATTGTCCATTATTAGGCAAGATGGTCGATCTAGTGATGGGAGAACAGAATTTTCAATCCAATGTCTAAATATGTGACCATCTCAGAGTGATAATCCCGATTGTCTATGGATTTTGAAAGAAAAATGAGCTCTGCATTCTTTATTAGTCCATGTTGTCGACTACCTGCATGAGCAATTATCAAGCGCTGTCCTTTGTTGCTAGGTATTAATCTCTTAATCTTTCCATCTGATGACTGCCATTCCCTTTGGTTAGTGTGGTGAGCATTGATCCATGTTTCATCCAAGTACACAATATCATAACCTTGCTTGCGCACCTCTTTTACTTCACGTAAGTACTTGCTTCTCATGACTACTATATGTGGCTTCTCACAGATGATGTTTCGTCTATTGGAATACTTTCTGAATGTAAAGCCTGCAGCTCTCACATTCCTCCATAATGTAGACTTTGATATTTCAATACTGTTGTTCTTTTTCAGCGATACTTTTAATTTTCTTATTGTAACAGTTTCATTCATACCCAACATTTTGCGAATTTCACTTCTAATAAGTTCACTGTCGAAATTATCCAACATTTTTGCTCTTCCTTGTGATTTTGTATATTTTGAACATTGACGGTCACGTGCTTGAATCCAGCGAATAAATGACCGTTTAGATACATCCAAAATGTGTCTTGTCCTATTTTCAGGGTTTTCTAAAGAATGAAATAATCTTCCTCGTTTAGCCTCTTTGCAAAAATAGTCATACATTTTTATTGCGATGTTTTGTAAACTGCAGAATTTCATTTTAAGACTCATGATAAATGTTATCGTTCCACGTTTCCACCTATGAATGAACGGAAATGGAACACACAATTTCTCGTGTTTTTTAAAAGTGTCTAATTGTGTCAAAAAACGAACGGTGAAAGCGTGCAAACACGTCAATTTGACCGTGTATGGATTTTTACTCGCTATTTTTAACTTAAAATATTGTAAACATTAAGTTTTGACTACATCAATGGGTCGTTATAAATTTATATAAATCAAATAAGCAACAATAATAACCAAATGTTTTTTTTTAATGAAATTAATTCCCTGTTGGGTTCTAATCATTATAACTTTACATGCAAATTTTGAACAACTTACAACAAGCGATTAAAAAGCAATAGATTTTTAAAGTTGGGCACGACTTATGAAACAAGCTATAGCCCTTTCGGACAGTGGCAAGAAAACAGGAGGTCTCGTTTGTATTCTGCGCAGGTTAGAGAATCCTTGTCTGTTGGAAATCGAAAATACGCTGACAATGACATCTGTCCATGTAAAAATGTTAGAAAAACTCGTTATAACTCCCGAAGATTTTTTTTTTAAATAAGAGTGCATCTGAAGTTGAAGAATATCTGCCTGCATGGCGAGGGACACCTGAGTACACGGATGCCGGTGTGAAAACTGGGGACAAATTTATATTCACATTGTGGGGGGTGGGGGACTGGTTGGTCTCGAGGCAAGACGCCGGCCTCAAGACAAAGAGGTTGTGGGTTAAAATCCCGGCTAGATCGGTTGGGATTTTTATTTATGATTTCTCTCTGCGGCAACCACCCCTGGTCTCACCAGCAAGGCCCGGCTTAAAACGTCAATTACTCATCGACGGAAAAAATATGAGTACCTCCGGAGTCGGAGTTATCTGCCTGTGCGGCGAGGGACCCCTGTACACACGGCTACCAGAGGAAAATGGATTAATACGCAAAATTCAGTTCCTAGTCTCTAGGGACTTTGTCACAGGTAAAAGCTGGCGAAAGAAAAGGTAAAAATTTGCACTTAAATTTCAGTAATTCTGGTGACTTCACTGGAGATTGTTGACGAAAATAAACAACAACAAAGAAATGATCACTTTACCTATCTTGGAAGTCACATTGATCGAGAAGGGGATACAAGCAAAGAAATTAGAATCAGAAAAGCTAAAGCAGCAATGTCTTTCAGAAGCCTTGACAAGTTGTGGAAATGAAAACTTATCAGCACAAACACAAAACTTAGACTATTCAAATCAAATGTACTATCAACCCTTATGTATGCATGTGAAAGCTGGAAAACAACAAGAGATATAGAAACAAAGTTGAACGCATTCGAAAATAAATGTCTAAGGAAAATACTTGGTATAGCGTGGAACGAATTCAAAACAAACGAGGAAATTATAGAAATCGCCAATCAACCACTAATATCTTCAGTAATAAAGAAAAGACGATAGTCATATGTTGGACATGTGATGAGAAGTAACAAAGCAAGCCCTCATGTGGGAAACAAGAGGTAAAAGAAAAAGAGGAAGACCCAGAGAGACACTGAGAAGAACATTGATGAGAGAGGCAAGAGCAGCAGGATTCGGCACCCTCAATGAGATAGAGCTGCTTGCACAGAACAGAGACAAGTGGCGAGATTTGATAAAATATCTTTAAAAGAATTTAAAACTGCTAGAACAAAAATTCAGATGGAGGAGTATCTTGGTCTACGCCCTATGGGCCGGCTACGGCTCGAAAGGTCAATAGATAGATAGAAAGAAATGAGCTAGACGTAGCACATCTTCGCCAATTAATGATGCAAAACTCCTAAAGATGATAATTAAATTGTCATTTTGAGACTTTGAAACAAGTCCTTGTGTGCTGTGCTCACAGTCTGCAACATCAGAGAAACCAGTGAGGACCACTACAGAGCAAGCGATTAGTGACTGCTCTACTGAAGACAGCAGATCGATTTGCATAGTGCTGCTAGACTGAAAATGGGTACATGATTGTTTTAGAGGGCATGAAAGACGGTACTGGTGTATTATTGACCACATTACCCTTCTTTTCTATTTAAAAAAAAAAAAAAACTATGTCCAGACGGCTAAATAAAGACTATGGACACTAACAAAATATTCTCAATACTCCACAAGACGTGGCGGGGGCCTCTGTAGCCGAGTTGGAAAAACCACCCGACTGGACTACCGATGTTCGGACAACCCGTGTTCGATTCCCGCTGGGAGCAGTGTGAACTGTACTCGTGGTTGGAAAAAAAAAATACCCCCACGGTCGACCCAGCCGTTGGCAGAGATGGGTACCAGGGTATTACCCTGGGAGGGTGAGGAATGTCGCCTCGCATCTGAGTTTCGATGCTTGAGGCGACACTTTACAGAAATCTCCGAACATTTCTGGATAGGCGGCCGAGCACATATGGGTGTAAACTCGCGTGCTAAGACGCCGGTTCAAGTCTCGTACTTTACCTTTATGTGTCGGAGTTAGTTCTTTCTTTCTTTATCTTTCTTCTCTTTCTTTCGTCCTCTTTCCTATCTTTTCTTCTGTTTTTTTTTCTCTTTCTTTCTTTTCTCTGTCGTCTTCTTTCTTTTTTTCACTTTATTTCTTTTTTCTTTCCGTCTCTTTCCTTTTTCTCTTTATTTCTTTGTTCTTTCTCTTTCTTTCCTCTCTCTATCTCTTATCATTTCCATGTTTTTTTTATTTCTCTTTCTTCTCTTATATTTCTTTCTTCTCTTATATATCTTTCTTCTCTTATATTTCTTTCTTCTCTTATATTTCTTTCTTCTCTTATATATCCTTCTTCTCTTATATTTCTTTCTTCTCTTATATTTCTTTCTTCTCTTATATTTCTTTCTTTCTCTTTTTTCCTTTCTTTCTTTCTTTCTTTCTTTTGCTTTCTTTTCGGACATTTCTTTCTTTCTTCTACATAGATCGTATAGTTGTGCTAAGATCAATGTTTATATATTGAAAATAAATAACACTGTAGGTAATAATGTGCCTTCTGGAGCAGATAGCGACCTCTTACCTTCATTCCTCCTAGCCTCCCCTTACCACACAAGTTAAGTGAACAATGAACAATCAATGAGGGATCACGATAATGGGGTTCGACAATAACCATTGTTCAACAACAGAATATGATTCAAGAACAGAATATGGTTCAGCAACAGAATGTGGTTCAACAACAGAATATGGTTCAGCAACAGAATGTGGTTCAACAACAGAATATGGTTAAACAACAGAATATGGTTAAACAACAGAGTATGGTTCAACAACAGAATGTGGTTCAACAACAGAATATGGTTCGACAACAGAATGTGGTTCAACAACAGAAAATGGTTCGACAACAGAATGTGGTTCAACAACAGAAAATGGTTCAACAACAGAGTATAGTTCAACAACTTAATGTGGTTCAACATGAGAATATGGTTCAACAACAGAATATGGTTCAGCAACAGAATGTGGTTCAACAACACAATATGGTTCAACAACAGAATGTGGTTCAACAACAGAATATGGTTCAACAGCAGAATGTGGTTCAACAACAGAATATGGTTCAACAACAGAATGTGGTTCAACAACAGAGTATGGTTCAACAACAGAATATGGTTCAACGACTGAATATGGTTCAACAACAGTATATGGTTCAACAACAGAATATGGTTCAACAACAGAATATGGTTCAACAACAGAATGTGGTTCAACAACAGAATATGGTTCGACAACAGAATGTGGTTCAACAACAGAATGTGGTTCAACAACAGAACATGGTTCGACAACAGAATGTGGTTCAACAACAGAAAATGGTTCAACAACAGAGTATAGTTCAACAACTTAATGTGGTTCAACATGAGAATATGGTTCAACAACACAATATGGTTCAACAACAGAATGTGGTTCAATAACACAATATGGTTCAACAACAGAATGTGGTTCAACAACAGAATATGGTTCAACAGCAGAATATGGTTCAACAACAGAATATGGTTCAACAACAGAATATGGTTCAACAGCAGAATATGGTTCAACAACAGAATGTGGTTCAACAACAGAATATGGTTCAACAACATAATCTAGCATATTGTCGCCATGTAGTTAGATTTGTTAATATATCCTTATATATATATATAACTATAATATATATATATATATATATATATATTTGTGTGTTTGTTGTTCGTCCAGATGAAGGCCTACTTGGCCGAAACGTCGACTTTTGTTTCGTTCATTACCACGTAAAGCTGTCACCATACCACTTTTTTCTTCTTTCAATTGTATTGCTGCTTTCAACAACATAATGTGGTTCAACAACAGAATATGGTTCAACAACATAATATGGTTCAACAACAGAATATGGTTCAACAACATAATGTGGTTCAACAACAGAATATGGTTTAACAACAGAATGTAGTTGAACAACAGAACGTGGTTCAGCAACAGAATAGAGTTCAACAACAGAACGTGGTTCAGCAACCGTATATGGTTCAACAACAGAATGTGGTTCAAAAACAGACCGTGGTTCAACAACAGAATAATAGAGTTCAACAACAGAACGTGTTTCAAGATCAGAATGTGGTTCATCAACAGAACGTGGTTTAACAACAGAACGTGGTTCAGCAACTAATGTGGTTCAATAATAGAGTGTGGTTCATCAATAGAACGTGGTTCAACATCAGAACGTGGTTCAACAACATAATGTTTAAAACACCTGATGTGAAAAGTGCCAGTAATGAAGATACATTCACTGAAGCTGATGCACAAAAGTATATGTAAGGCACATTAGACATATAGCATAATAGAATACAATAGAACAGATTAGTCTATCGTCTATCTTCTTGAGTAATGTCACAAGAAAGAGACAGAAAAATTTGATAATATGAAAGAGAGATAGAGAAAAATAAAGACAGAAAGTTATAGACAGCTTCGTGAAGTCTTTCGTGTGGATCAAATGAACATTTTAAATGATTAGAACTGCCGGATATATAATATGTGACAGTCAAAAGAAGAATTTATGTTTTAATTTTATTTAGCTTAGCTTAGCATAATTTAGTTTATTTTAGCTTGATTTAGTTCAGTTTAGTTTAGTTTGATTTAGTTCAGTTTAGTTTAGTTTGATTTAGTTCAGTTTAGTTTGATTTAGTTCAGTTTAGTTTAGTTTCATTTAGTTTGGTTTAGTTTAGTTTGATTTAGTTTAGTTTAACTTAGTTTTATTTTGTTCAGTTTAGTTTAGTTTGATTTAATTCAGTTTAGTTTAGTTGATTTAATTTAGTTTAGTTTAGTTTGATTTAGTTAAGTTTAGTTTAGTTTGATTTAGTTCAGTTTAGTTTAGTTTGATTTAGTTCAGTTTAGTTTAGTTTGATTTAGTTCAGTTTAGTTTAGTTTGATTTAGTTCAGTTTAGTTTAGTTTGATTTAGTTCAGTTTAGTTTAGTTTGATTTAGTTCAGTTTAGTTTAGTTTGATTTAGTTCAGTTTAGTTTAGTTTGATTCAGGTTTGATTAGTTTAATCGACAAGTCATCCTCATTGCACAATCAGACAAGTCCGTAAGTGTTCAGATCTTCACCGAAGTATATAACTCTCTCTCTCTCTATCTCTCTCTCACTCTCTCTCTATTTCTCTATCTCTCTCTATCTCTCTCTCTATCTCTCTCTATCTCTCTCTATCTCTCTCTCTATCTCTCTCTATCTCTCTCTATCTCTCTCTATCTCTCTATATCTATCTCTATCTCTCTCTCTATCTCTCTCTATCTATCTCTCTCTATCTCTCTCTATCTATCTCTCTCTCTATCTCTCTCTATCTCTCTCTCTATCTCTATCTCTCTCTATCTCTCTCTATCTCTCTCTATCTCTCTCTATCTCTCTCTATCTCTTTCTATCTCTCTCTATCTCTCTCTCTATCTCTCTCTATCTCTCTCTACCTCTCTTTATCTCTCTCTATCTCTCTCTCTCTCTATCTCTCTCTATCTCTCTCTATCTCTCTCTATCTCTCTCTCTACCTCTCTCTCTATCTCTCTTTATCTCTCTCTATCTCTCTCTCTCTATCTCTCTCTATCTCTCTCTATCTATCTCTCTCTACCTCTCTCTCTATCTCTCTCTTTCTCTCTCTTTATCTCTCTTTATCTCTCTCTATCTCTCTCTATCTATCTCTCTCTACCTCTCTATCTATCTCTCTCTTTATCTCTCTTTATCTCTCTCTATCTCTCTCCATCTCTCTCTATCTCTCTCTATCTCTCTCTATCTATCTCTCTCTCTACCTCTCTCTCTATCTCTCTCTTTATCTCTCTTTATCTCTCTCTCTATCTCTCTCTATCTCTCTCTATCTATCTCTCTCTACCTCTCTCTCTATCTCTCTTTATCTCTCTCTATCTCTCTCTCTCTCTGTCTCTCTCTTTCTCTCTCTATCTATCTCTCTCTACCTCTCTCTCTATCTCTCTCTTTATCTCTCTTTATCTCTCTTTATCTCTCTCTATCTCTCTCTATCTATCTCTCTCTATCTATCTCTCTCTCTACCTCTCTCTCTATCTCTCTCTTTATCTCTCTTTATCTCTCTTTATCTCTATCTCTCTATCTCTCTCTATCTATCTCTCTATCTATCTCTCTCTATACCTCTCTCTCTATCTCTCTCTCTATCTCTCTCTATCTCTCTCTCTATCTCTCTCTCTATCTCTCTCTACCTCTCTCTTTATCTCTCTCTCTATCTCTCTCTCTCTCTCTCTCAGAGTACAGTGACTAACGACACTACTATTGTGTTGGTTGATGAGCCTATTGGATTCCTTCATGACGCTCACGCGTGGCATCTCCCACCTTGCAACAATTATATTTTTTTTTTAGTCACGCCATAAAGAAAAAAAGACCTGCGTCGGGATATTCAGAGGTGGTAACGGTCGCCACGACTCCTTTAACATTTTATGAGAATACATAACGCAATCGCACTCAAGCTCAATGAATTAAATGTCAGTTTACACCCAGCCACTGACTCCAGTTTGTCGCGACATCGCTCAAGTAATTCAAGCCGATACTAAAAGAAAAGTTTCAATAAATATGAAGAGCAAACCTACTACAACCGTATACCAATATCTATAAACCTTAAATTGTGAGTCAGAAATAGGGAGGCTACCCCAGAAAATAGCTCCCCGTTCCTATGGCGACGGCAAGTCGGCCAGTCATATAACGTTCTCTCTCTATCGTAAGCGTATAGTTTTAGGGAGAAAGACATGGTTTTCTCTTGTAAGTCACTGCGTATATAGCAAGACTATATATTTTTATTTTCTAACGTACAATGCAAGTACCTAATATATCATAGTGTAAGAATTATTATGCTAATTCAGAGTTTATTTTATACAGCGCTACTTGCCGTAACCTTTATATACAAATTATCAGGTTAAAGGTCAATCTAAAATTTACGTGCACACAGAGATGAATCCAGACGATAATATAATTAATTGTTGTTTCTTTATACTTGGATTCCCCCTTTTCAAATAACGAAATGGCATTGAGAGAAGAATTATCTTGCATAAAGTTAGATCTACTCCAAAATTGTCACTATCTCAAGCGGAAAAAGGTATGAGCAGAATATTAAATTAAATGTGTGTAGTGTGATTAAGATAAAGAATAGTGACACTGTGACCTTCCAGGCATGTCGTAAAAGGCGACTAAGGATGGCTTGACAAGCTGTCATTGTAAAAAGTATTGTTATGGAAACAAGCCATAGATTTTAGAGCAGTGATCTCTGCAATATGTGCCATTTTGGCCCGCAAGGTTTCTGTTTTTGAGATTGTGGTTCTGCCCTATGTGCCGTCTTCGGCTCGAAAGGAGAATAGATAGATAGATAGATAGTGCGATTAAGAACATTGATCAGAGAGGCAAGAGTAGCAGGAATTGTCTCCCTCAATGAGATAGAGCTGCTTGCACAGAACAGAGACAAATGGCAAGATTTGGTAAAAGATCTTTACAAGGATTGAAA
This sequence comes from Megaustenia siamemsis, assembly GCA_032433765.1. NCBI lineage: Eukaryota > Metazoa > Mollusca > Gastropoda > Stylommatophora > Ariophantidae > Megaustenia > Megaustenia siamemsis. The sequence continues at coordinate 82,623,532 of JAVIAB010000124.1, read as the reverse complement.
ACTGCTAGAATAAAAATGTAGATAAGAGAAAGAGTATCTGGATCCATGCTCTATGGGCTGGCTACGGCTCGTAAGATCAATAGATAGATAGATAGATAGATAGATAGATAGATAGATAGATAGATAGATAGATAGATAGATAGATAGATAGATAGATGGATGGATGGATGGATGGATGGATGGATGGATGGATGGATGGATGGATGGATGGATGGATGGATGGATGGATGGATGGATGGATGGATGGATGGATGGATGGATGGATGGATGGATGGATGGATGGATGGATAGATAGATAGATAGATAGATAGATAGATAGATAGATAGATAGATAGATGGATAGATGGATAGAGGGATAGATAGATAGATAGATAGATAGATAGATAGATAGATAGATAGATAGATAGATAGATAGATAGATAGATAGATAGATAGATAGATAGATAGATAGATAGATAGATAGATAGATAGATAGATAGATAGATAGATAGATAGATAGATAGATAGATAGATAGATAGATAGATAGATAGATAGATAGATAGATAGATAGATAGATAGATAGATAGATAGATAGATAGATAGATAGATAGATAGATAGATAGATAGATAGATAGATAGATAGATAGATAGATAGATAGATAGATAGATAGATAGATTGCACGATCAACTGAAATCAAATTGAAATGACTATCTTACTATCTAGCAGCATCATCATTGAGTGCCGTCTCCGCATCGAAGGTTGCCTACCATGGAGCGCCATTCCACTATGTGTCTTGCTTTGATGGTGCAGATTGTCATAGGCTGACTTGTCCATCTTTTGATGTTACTCGTCCATGTTAGTCTTGGTCTGCCTCTTTTACCTTGTATTTTCCCTTCTAATATTATTTTTATTAGACAGTTGTGTCTTTTAACATGACCAAAAAATTTCATTTGTCTTGCTCTAATTGTGTTTAGTAGTTCTTTTTTCATTTGTTGTTTTAAAACTTCCTCGTTTGTTTTCTTTTCTTTCCATCCAATTCTACCTATTCTTCTATAAATCCACATTTCAAAGGCTTCAATTTTCTGTTCTATTTTCTGGTCTAATGTCTATGTTTCTGCACCATACAGGAATATTGAGAAGATGTAACATTTTGCTATTCTTAATTTTAGCCCTGGTGTTATTTGTTTTGATGTTAGTATATTTTTCATGGCATTGAAATTACTTTTTGCCATACCTATTCTTTTATTTATTTCAGTTGTACATTTTCCATCACTAGTTATAGTATGTCCAGGTAGTTGTGGTTCTGAACTGTCTCCAGATGTATTCCTTCCACTTTGATGTTTATTTGTAGGTCTTGAGAATTTCCTTTGTTTATGATCATAGTTTTAGTCTTTTTGATATTCATATCTAGGAGCAGAACGAAATAATCGAGAGTAACATAAATTATGTTCGCCGTGTTTGCTTTAAGCACACACAAACGTGTGTGAGCATTTGAAAGCTACAGTGACATGAACAACTTATCTAGGGCTGTAGTTAGGCGCGCTTCAGGTAGAAATTTGCAAAGAAATAAGACCGACTTTGTGAATTTGTTGTGTGAGTATATCCTATTGTACGTATGTGAGTAGTTTATGTATTCTTTATAACACATGTAATTCGACCACTCATCACATCCTGACCTTCTCATGTTTGGAACCCACTGTCCGTCGCTGAAGGAGACAGCTTTAATAAATTGTGACAACTGGAAAATGAAAGGGAAAAAGAGGTAAAAGGATACAGATAAAACATATGAGTAGTATTGTGAGGGAAGTGAACAACAGAAAGCTGAAAGCATAAATGTAGATATAGAAGGTGGCAGTAGGACGTTAATACCAACGCCAGTATGGACGGAACTTGATGATGATGCATATAAATTGTGCGCATGTGCACATAAATGTGCACTCACGCTGTCTTGCACCAGCCAGCCAGACAAATATTTGTTGTATCGAATGAACCTCAGGGAAAGTCCCCCCCGATCGAAATTAGCTAGATCTCAAAGTTTCTCAAACTTAATGAACTAATAAAACTAGACCATACGAAGCGGTAAATATGAGGACGAGACATACGTTCCGCGTGTTAGCCAAACCGTTAACATCACGGCCACTTAATGGTGTATCATATGCCAGATTTTATTAATATCTGGAAACTCAAAACCGCAAAAATAAATCCATATTTTGGCCTTTTTAATATTCTTTGAATGATTCAGATTTAAATTTGGATTTTTAAAATGCCAGATAGACTCATGATTTTTTAACAACTGTATGTGATGCGGTGAAATATGGAGTACAAGAATAACGAAATATCTTTTCACAAAGCAAAGTATTTTAACTTGGGCAATCTGGCAACATAGAAAGAAGAAATCTGTAGGGAATGACGGCTGGGAAAATCATCATCCAAACGAGTTCTTTTTCTCAGTAGTTCGTTCCGAGTGTTGGTCGGTTCAGAGAGGATGAAAGCGTATGAGAAAGGGAGTTTCGGCGAGATTCGAACATGTGGTAAGATCGTTACCTAGAGGATATGGGAGGATTCGCTTTTAAGAGAGAGATGAACTGGGATGAAGGATAGGGCTTGGTTTGTTTAGAGGGCTGACATTGGCGTTGTGATGTGAGGGCTGACATTGGCGTTGTGATGTGAGGGCTGACATTGGCGTTGTGATGTGAGGGCTGATTTGGCTGAAAGCCCCGGGTACTGTATTCAGCGTGGGGGCGTCAAGAAATTGTTTAGACAGGAAGTAGAACTGAAAACGGCGAAAAATGGTTATGAATTACAGTAAAGCTGACGATATCATAATAAGGATAGGAAATACATCAATAAATAATATATATTTTAATTTTATGTTGAATAATGACCGCACAGACCTACAATCGATGCTTCGGTGTACAATTTACAACGGGAGCACATAACTTATGTCAAACGTTAGGATTCGTAATGATTAAAGTAAAACTAAATGAAATAGGAAATTGTAAAATGAATAAAAAAAAAAAGAATTAAAAAAAATATACAGAAACAGATTAGTAAATAGCCGCGATATCTTAGTGGTTAGTGAACTGGACTACAAAGGACAAGCGGTAGGATTCGATCGCAACCGACGGCTTCCGGGTTCACCCAGCCTTAAATGGGTACCCGAGTTTTTCTGGGAAAGTAAAGCAGCACAGGCGTAATACCGACCACATTACCCCAAAAATCATGTGCTGAAGGTCTGTACAATTTATGGTCACTAACATCATACTCCCAATACGCCACTTGGCGTGACGGGGCTCTTTACTTTTTTTTTTTACTTAGATTAGTAAATAATTAATATTGAAGCAAAGTAAGTAAAGATTCCCTCCCTTAAATTTGTGGGAGATGTCGATATCACGCCAGACCGTTTTTACTTCCTAGAAAAATATCTGGTACCCATTTTTAGACGTCGGGTGAATCCCGAAGCCTTTTCGGTCTGGAAAAAAATCCGCCAATTTCAATAATTGAACCTGGACTCATCTAATCAGGAAACGAGCGCACTCACCACTCACCCATTACTAGAATCCTAGAGATGATTAATGCAAAGTAAGGAAACTGCAACTTGATGTCAAAATAGTAAGGAAGCGACATTATAAACAATAGAATCGGAAACTATAAAGGATCTCAACATGGGACAGAATAAAGTAATTTAATAAAAAAAAATAACAAGAAGGAAAACAGAAACAAATCATTTTAAGAAAAGTTACAAATGAAATACAAATGGGAGAAATATTAATATTGGCAGCAATAGATATTCAACAGAAAGATATAGAAGTAAAAATTCATTAGAGAGAGAAATGTTCGACGATAGATGATACATTTTTGTAAACGAAGAAGTTAAAGATTTATCAGCAATTGTAATAAATCAATAACATACTAACATCAAAACAAATAACACCAGGGCTGAAACTAAGAAAAGCAAAATGTTATGTTATACATTGATGTATGGTGCAGAAACATGGACATTAGTCCAGAAAACAGATCAGAGAATTAAAGCCTTTGAAATATGGATTTATAGAAGAATAGGTAGAATTGGATGGAAGGAAAATAAAACAAACGATGAAGTCTTAAAACAACTAAAAATGAAAAGAGAACTACTAAACACAATTCAAACAAGACAAATGCGATTTTTGAGCAATGTTAAAAGACACAACAGCTTACTAAAAGTAATCCTGGAGGGAAAATACAAGATAAAAGAAGCAGACCAAGACTAACTTGGACGAGTAATATCAAAAGATGGACAAACCAGCCTATGACAACCTGAACCATCGAAGCAAGAGACAGAGAGAATGGCGCTCCATGGTAGCCAATCTTCGTTGCGTAGAGATGATGATGATGATGATGATGATGATGATGATGATGAATAAATTAATAATTTTATGTTTTGCTACGAAAAATTAAACATTGATAAAAAAAAAAATTTTTTTAATCCACAACGAGCCTTCAATAATAAACGGCTCGACAACACCAGACCCAAAGACGACAGCACGAGAAGTATGGATTGATAGAATATTAGGAACACTAGGAAACACAACAGCAAGGGAGGCTAATAGAAAAGCAGAAGATTACAAACTATATTTCCACCCGACGCAGAAAAGCAAATGAGAAAGAAAAAAAGAAGAGCGAAATATGAATTCATCAGCATCATATTCACCATCATCATATTCATCATCAAATACCGGGCCTGCTTGCGAAGGTGATCATGTCTCTCCACAACTTTCGATCTCGACAGTTATTTATCATTTCTGTTGTTGACTTTCTGCCAAGCCATTCTCTAAGGATGTCTGGTATATTTTCTCTTTGCTTCCCTTTATCTCTTCGCCCCTCTATTTTCACAAAGGTTACAATATATTCCAGCTGTTCTCTTCACATTACATGGCCAAAAAATGATGATTGTTTCTTCCTAATAATGGAAAGTAATTCTCTTTTTGCCTTGGCCTCTTTCAGAGGCCATTTTCATTACTCTTCTTAGCTGTCCATGGTATTCTCAACATTCTTCTGTAAAACAAAATTTCTACATGCTCCAGTGATTTCCTTGTCTGTTGTTCTCTTTTTATGTCAATAGAATTGAGTAAAAGAGTTCATCAGTGCTATATAGAGCCAATTCTGACCTAAGGAAGCGAATCAAGGACAGTAGACAAACAAATTAAAAGACGCTTAGAGGCCACTGAGATTGCATTTCTTAGAAGAATGTTGAAAGTTTCATGGACAGCTAAACGTGTTTGCATGAGTCATTTTTCATTTTCTGAAATGCTATTTTTGGCCTGAGCTATTCTGCTTTGATGTGACCCTTTCAAGTTGTTAAAAGTGCTTTTTGCCATCTTTGTTGTTGTTTTTTTCTGTTTCCATCACTCATTATGTCATGTCTTATATAGCTATATTCCTGAACTCTCTAGATTCTGTTCATGTACCTTGATACTAGCTTATAGGTTTTGTGTATTCTCTGTTTATTATCCATAGTTTTAGTCTTCTTATATCCAATGCATATTCTCTACATGTCTTGTTAATTTTGTTTAAACTAGTTATAGTTCTTCTGTGCTTTCTGCCAGTCAGACTGCGAAATCAGCCATTCTTTGTTATTAACTATGCATCCTTTGATGTTTAAATCTGGTATTTATGTGATGTCTTTAAAGATCTTCTCAGATACAGATTTGACAAGCATAACAAAATGTGCCTGACTATATATAAGGATAGGAAATACATCAATAAATAATATATATTTTAATTTTATGTTGAATAATGACCGCACAGACCTACAATCGATGCTTCGGTGTACAATTTACAACGGGAGCACATAACTTATGTCAAACGTTATGATTCGTAATGATTAAAGTAAAACTAAATGAAATAGGAAATTGTAAAATGAATAAAAAAAAAAGAATTAAAAAAAATATACAGAAACAGATTAGTAAATAGCCGCGATATCTTAGTGGTTAGTGAACTGGACTACAAAGGACAAGCGGTAGGATTCGATCGCAACCGACGGCTTCCGGGTTCACCCAGCCTTAAATGGGTACCCGAGTTTTTCTGGGAAAGTAAAGCAGCACAGGCGTAATACCGACCACATTACCCCAAAAATCATGTGCTGAAGGTCTGTACAATTTATGGTCACTAACATCATACTCCCAATACGCCACTTGGCGTGACGGGGCTCTTTACTTTTTTTTTTTACTTAGATTAGTAAATAATTAATATTGAAGCAAAGTAAGTAAAGATTCCCTCCCTTAAATTTGTGGGAGATGTCGATATCACGCCAGACCGTTTTTACTTCCTAGAAAAATATCTGGTACCCATTTTTAGACGTCGGGTGAATCCCGAAGCCTTTTCGGTCTGGAAAAAAATCCGCCAATTTCAATAATTGAACCTGGACTCATCTAATCAGGAAACGAGCGCACTCACCACTCACCCATTACTAGAATCCTAGAGATGATTAATGCAAAGTAAGGAAACTGCAACTTGATGTCAAAATAGTAAGGAAGCGACATTATAAACAATAGAATCGGAAACTATAAAGGATCTCAACATGGGACAGAATAAAGTAATTTAATAAAAAAAAATAACAAGAAGGAAAACAGAAACAAATCATTTTAAGAAAAGTTACAAATGAAATACAAATGGGAGAAATATTAATATTGGCAGCAATAGATATTCAACAGAAAGATATAGAAGTAAAAATTCATTAGAGAGAGAAATGTTCGACGATAGATGATACATTTTTGTAAACGAAGAAGTTAAAGATTTATCAGCAATTGTAATAAATCAATAACATACTAACATCAAAACAAATAACACCAGGGCTGAAACTAAGAAAAGCAAAATGTTATGTTATACATTGATGTATGGTGCAGAAACATGGACATTAGTCCAGAAAACAGATCAGAGAATTAAAGCCTTTGAAATATGGATTTATAGAAGAATAGGTAGAATTGGATGGAAGGAAAATAAAACAAACGATGAAGTCTTAAAACAACTAAAAATGAAAAGAGAACTACTAAACACAATTCAAACAAGACAAATGCGATTTTTGGGCAATGTTAAAAGACACAACAGCTTACTAAAAGTAATCCTGGAGGGGAAAATACAAGATAAAAGAAGCAGACCAAGACTAACTTGGACGAGTAACATCAAAAGATGGACAAACCAGCCTATGACAACCTGAACCATCGAAGCAAGAGACAGAGAGAATGGCGCTCCATGGTAGCCAATCTTCGTTGCGTAGAGATGATGATGATGATGATGATGATGATAATGATGAATAAATTAATAATTTTATGTTTTGCTACGAAAAATTAAACATTGATAAAAAAAAAAAAAATTTTTTAATCCACAACGAGCCTTCAATAATAAACGACTCGACAACACCAGACCCAAAGACGACAGCACGAGAAGTATGGATTGATAGAATATTAGGAACACTAGGAAACACAACAGCAAGGGAGGCTAATAGAAAAGCAGAAGATTACAAACTATATTTCCACCCGACGCAGAAAAGCAAATGAGAAAGAAAAAAAGAAGAGCGAAATATGAATTCATCAGCATCATATTCACCATCATCATATTCATCATCAAATACCGGGCCTGCTTGCGAAGGTGATCATGTCTCTCCACAACTTTCGATCTCGACAGTTATTTATCATTTCTGTTGTTGACTTTCTGCCAAGCCATTCTCTAAGGATGTCTGGTATATTTTCTCTTTGCTTCCCTTTATCTCTTCGCCCCTCTATTTTCACAAAGGTTACAATATATTCCAGCTGTTCTCTTCACATTACATGGCCAAAAAATGATGATTGTTTCTTCCTAATAATGGAAAGTAATTCTCTTTTTGCCTTGGCCTCTTTCAGAGGCCATTTTCATTACTCTTCTTAGCTGTCCATGGTATTCTCAACATTCTTCTGTAAAACAAAATTTCTACATGCTCCAGTGATTTCCTTGTCTGTTGTTCTCTTTTTATGTCAATAGAATTGAGTAAAAGAGTTCATCAGTGCTATATAGAGCCAATTCTGACCTAAGGAAGCGAATCAAGGACAGTAGACAAACAAATTAAAAGACGCTTAGAGGCCACTGAGATTGCATTTCTTAGAAGAATGTTGAAAGTTTCATGGACAGCTAAACGTGTTTGCATGAGTCATTTTTCATTTTCTGAAATGCTATTTTTGGCCTGAGCTATTCTGCTTTGATGTGACCCTTTCAAGTTGTTAAAAGTGCTTTTTGCCATCTTTGTTGTTGTTTTTTTCTGTTTCCATCACTCATTATGTCATGTCTTATATAGCTATATTCCTGAACTCTCTAGATTCTGTTCATGTACCTTGATACTAGCTTATAGGTTTTGTGTATTCTCTGTTTATTATCCATAGTTTTAGTCTTCTTATATCCAATGCATATTCTCTACATGTCTTGTTAATTTTGTTTAAACTAGTTATAGTTCTTCTGTGCTTTCTGCCAGACAGACTGCGAAATCAGCCATTCTTTGTTATTAACTATGCATCCTTTGATGTTTAAATCTGGTATTTATGTGATGTCTTTAAAGATCTTCTCAGATACAGATTTGACAAGCATAACAAAATGTGCCTGACTCCTCTCTTCATATTAATAAGTGCAGAATTCCCTCCGCTACATATCACCACTGCCGTCTGTTCTCAATATATCTATCTATTGTCCTTTCGAGCCGAAGACGGCACATAGGGCAGAACTACAATCTCAAAAGCAGAAACCTTGCGTGCCAAAGTGGCACATATTGCAGAGATCACTGCTTCTGAAATCTATGGCTCTGTTTCCATAACAATATTTTTTACAATGACAGCTTGTCAAGCCATCGATCAACCTCCTTAGTCGCCTCTTACGACATGCCTGGAAGGTCACAGTGTCACTATTCTTTACTTCCCACATAATGAGGCCCCGGTAACACACGGGAGATATAAGCTCTCAATATAAGCTTCTTTTAAATATTATGTCTGTGTCATCAAGATGCTTTTCTTACATTGTATCATTTGTTTATTTTGCACTTTCTCAAACTCTTTGCTTAATCTACGAAGAACGTGTAAATCTGTTTATTGCATTTACTTCGTAATTTTCTATTTACAGCCAAGTGTTGAATATAGTCTCCCCTTATCTTTCTTTTTTTTTCCTTTTGTTAAGACAATGGAAGACAGCTCTCATGTAAAATAATCTATGAAGACAACTCTCGTGCAAGACAACCTATGACAGACAATTCTCATGCAAGACAACCTATGAGAGACAACTCTTATTAAAGATAGTGTACATGTTAAATGTTGTTGAAGAATTAAGAGTGAATACAACTCAAGGTGTATAGAGTTTGTAGGTGATTTAGAAACGGATCAGCAAAGAAATGGAGTAAAGAGAGAAATAAGTGAAAAGGGGTGGGGGAGGGGAGAAAATTGAGGAGAGGAAAGAATTGGAGGTTGGATAAGAATGGGAGAACAGTAGAGAACAAGGGATGAGAGAGAATCGAAGGGCAAGAGAATATTTTAGGATGAGAGAGAATCGAAGGGCGAGAGAATAATTTAGGATGAGAAGATTTTGAAGTAGTAAGGAAAGAATTAAGAAACAGGAGAGAAAATGTAAGAAGGAGAGAACTGAAGACACGCGAACACTTCAGGGCAGGAGAGAATACAAGTGTTCACCATACCTGGTTGGCTACAACGTCGCATTTTATAATTTCGGGTAGACCTTCCTCATCGATTCCTCCTCGTTTTGGCCGGAGGATCTTGATCAGCTGTAGTTCATTGATTCTGGCGCGTCTCTCAGCTATGAGTTGCGGAATGCCTGGCCGTTTGGGCTCTTATACCTACAATACAATACTATACATTGCAATACAATATAATACAATGCAAAGCAGTGTAATACAATACAATACGATACAATTAAAAAATACAGTATTATATGGCCCTTTTCGTCTTGTCAGACGGTCTAGTGGATGGAGGCTATTGTGTATTTTGTTGAGGTTTTGTTTTTGTTGAACAGCTTCTCTTGTGGCTAATTCTACCAATGTTGGACAAACACACACGGCCACAGAATGAACAAGTCAGGCCCACTGATCCACAAGGTTTTCCATCCTTTTTCATGAGTCTTTTCTCTTCTAAGTTTTGCCTTAGCAGTCTCAAATGATGTTATACCGTTCCTTATACATGCTCTCCATGATGTGTGATCACTTGCCAGATGTTCCCAGTCATTTTCACACATGGAGAAGTCTTTCAGAGATGATTTACAGATATCTCTATATCGTAGTGTAGGTCTGCCGATTTGTCTTTTTCCGTGTATTAGTTCACCATATAGTATTTGCTTGAGGATGCATTTTTCTTCCATTCGCTGGACGTGCCCCGGCCATCTTAGTCTTCGACATCTGAGCATCGACATGATTGTTGGGGTCTTAGCACGTTGCAGGACAGTTAAGTTGGTTATTTTGTCCTGCCATTTGATGTGCATTATTCTGCGGAGACATCGCATGTGGAAGACATTTAGTCTTTTTTCGTGATTTGAGTATGTTGTCTAGGTTTCAGATCCATATAATAAATCCAGGACACATGATCCTTTCGTTCCATGTGCCAAGTTTCAACATTGGTGCTTTCTTCCTCATTTCACTTTGCCTACTCTGCCTGGACACAGAATATGGAGATAGTGCTTTGCCCAGTCGCACTAACCATATCTCGACTTCGTTTCAAGAGTTTCCGAAGGAAATTTCAAGAAGGAAAAATCAAGAATTTCCGAAGGGACGTAGTCCATACGTTCAGAATTGAAAGAAGGTGCAGGGGATGCCAGAAAGACGGTTAATGCCGTCTACTGCATTAAGGTAATAAAATACAGCGCAATAGAATATCATAAAATGCAAAGCAGTGTAATCTAATATAATACAATCCACATCAATGGTGTACAACACAAAACAAAGCGATACAATTTAGTACGATACAATACGATGTGATGTGATATAATGTGATAGGTGATGTGATGCATTTTGAGTAGTGTGACTTCGGTCTAGGTAAGATAACGATAAATTACGAGACTTGAACCGGCGTCTTAGCACGCGAGTTTCCACCCATATGTGCTGGGCCGCCTATTCAGAAATGTTCGGAGATTTCTGTATAGTGTCGCCTCAATCATCGAAACACAGATGCGAGGCGACATTCCTCACCTACCCAGGGTAATACCCTGGTACCCATTTCTGCCAATGGCTGGGTCGACCGTGGGGGTATTTTTTTTTTACCATGAGTACAATTCGCACTGCTCCCAGCGGGAATCGAACACGGGTTGTCCGAACGTCGGTAGTCCAGTCGAGTGGTTTTCTCAACTAGGGTACCGAGACCCCCATCATCTCTGGGTCTTATGGCCTGTGTATTATGATATATGGAGGCCACGGTAGCCTAACTGTGAAAACCACCCGACTGACTTACCGACGTTCGGACAACTGGTGTTCGATTCCCGCTGGAAACAGTGTGAATTATACTCGTGGTTAGAAAAAAAAATCCCCGCGGTCGACCCAGCTGATGGCAGAAATTGGTACCAGGGTATTACTCTGGGAAGGTGAGGAATGCCGCCTGGCATCATGAGTTTCGAGGCTTGAAGCGACACTATACAGAAGTCTCCGAACACTTCTGAATAGGTGGTCGTGCACAAATGGGTGGAAACTCGCGTGCTAAGACGCCGGTTCAAGTCACGTACTTGACCTTTACCTGTTTAATATGATAAGATGTGATATGTAGTGGTGCGGTGAACATTATCAATATATTTATTACACACGTTAAATTATAGATTTTAACAGTGTAGGAAACATGTGCCCCATCATTCAAAGCCCTGTTTCTATAACGTCTCCCTGATACCTTCAGAAAAGCATTCCCAGAGACTTAATTGCAGACAATTTTGTTCTATCAGACAGACATATTTCTTATATCTGAAGGACAATTCTTAACTCGAGCCAGGTTTCTGTATCACAAGATCACCGTGAATGCCTGTAATCGTGCCTTCGAGATTGGAGGGTGATTTACGTGCCGTGTTGACACACCCGGAATGTATACATGCTAAACGTGCGCACTGCCTGACCCCGGGACATTGAGGTGAGTACGTGAGATGCTCTAGCATGCTGGGAATAGCAAACGACAGAACAGATCAGGCAAGGCACTAGATCGCGCCGGAAGCTGGTTCAATGCCAGAACTATTTTTGCAGCGACAATTAAAGCACTGGTTGTACTATGCCTCATTAGATCACAGTTTCTTGTTGCACTTTCTGGTGTTTGTTTGTCAGTTTACTTTATGTAATATTGTTTTTGTCCCTTCTTTTTTTCCCCCGTTTGTCTCCCCCTCCTTTAATTCTTTCTTTCTTCTTCTTTTCTCTTTCACTGATACCTAAAAGGTGTCGTGGTTTATATCATTTGTCGTTCTTGTGCTGCTCGAATTGTCTGAATTAGTGATTTTCCTTTTTTATTACATGTCTCTGTCACTGCATCTATCCATCAGTTTCATTTGGTATTCTATCTCTTCTTGTGTTGTTTGTTACTTTTCTCAAGCATCGCATCTCACATGTATTGATCTTTCTTAAATGTGATTTAGAAAGGGTCCATGTTTGACTTTCATAGCACAAAGTTGGTATGAAGATGCTATTTATCATTTGTTGTTTAGCTGGCATAGAAATGTTTGGATGTCTTAACAATGGTGAAAGCTGGTATGTGACAGCATTTGCTTTTTGTATTCTCATGTCAATTTCTCTGTCTAGTTTTCCATCTTCTGTGAACATTGTGCCTAAATACTTGAATTCCTCTACTTGTTTTATTTCTTAAATAAAGAATAAAGATAATAAAGAATATGCCTTAAATAATATGCCTTTACCTAAATAAAATAAAGAATATGCCTCCTTTAATTGCTATGTATAATACTCATTGTATTTGCCAAGTTTGTTTCGTGTAATGCTTATTTATTTTCCCTGCATTAGATTAAATAAAATGGATAGCATAACTTATAAATGAAGAATATTTAAAACGAGCCGGAGAAACCGGAAATGTCATCAAGATCATAAAGAAGATATTCGTTTACATTTCTTGGACATGTCATCCGAAAAGAAGGCAATGATAATATTATAACAACAGGCAGAATGAATGGAAATCAGATCTGAGGAAAACATAGAGAAAAAATATTGAACAACGTATCCAGCCAATTGGCGTAATAAAAGATCATGGACTGAAATTATGACATGTATGAAGGACCGGGTGATGTGGAGAGAGATGATCGCCTACGCCAACTGACATGGCACCTACTGACGATGATGATTAATAAATTATATATGGCCCTTTTCGTCTTGTCAGAAGGTCTAATGGAGGATATTGTGTAAATAAATTATACATGGCCCTTTCGGTCTTGTCAGACGGTCTAATGGAGGCTATTGTGTAAATAAATTATATATGGCCCTTTTCGTCTTGTCAGACGGTCTAATGGAGGCTATTGTGTAAATAAATTATATATGGCCCTTTCGGTCTTGTCAGACGGTCTAATAGAGGCTATTGTGTAAATAAATTATATATGGCCCTTTTCGTCTTGTCAGACGGTCTAATAGAGGCTATTGTGTAAATAAATTATATATGGCCCTTTTCGTCTTGTCAGACGGTCTAATAGAGGCTATTGTGTAAATAAATTATATATGGCCCTTTTCGTCTTGTCAGACGGTCTAATAGAGGCTATTGTGTAAATAAATTATATATGGCCCTTTTCGTCTTGTCAGACGGTCTAATAGAGGCTATTGTGTAAATAAATTATATATGGCCCTTTTCGTCTTGTCAGACGGTCTAATAGGGGCTATTGTGTAAATAAATTACTTTTGGAAAAAAAATTGCTTCTTTCATTTATTTGTAACAAAAAGTGCTGATTGTGTTTTGTGTTTTTTTAATATTGGTTTTATTTGTCAAACACTGCCGCTTGTATTCTTTTTTTATGATAAAGATCGCCATCATCATTGAGTGCCGTCTCCGCATCGAAGGTTGGCTACCATTGAGCGCCATTCCACTCTGTCTCTTGCTTTTATGGTGCAGATTGTCAAAGGCTGACTTGTCCATCTTTTGATGGACACTCGTTCATGTCAGTCTTGGTCTGCCTCTGACTCCTTTACCTTGTATTTTTCCTTCCAATATTACTTTTATTAGGCTGTTGTGTCATTTAACATGCCCCCAAAATTTCATTTGTTTTGCTCTAATTGTGTTTATTAGATTTCTTTTCATTTTTAGTTGTTTTAAAACTTCATTTTTTGTTTTCTTTTCCTTCCATCCAATTCTACCTATTATTCTATAAATCCACATTTCAAAGGCTTCAATTTTCCGAGCTGTTTTCTGGTCTAATGTCCATGTTTCTGCATCATACAGGAATATTGAGAAGATGTAACATTTTGCTGTTCTTAGTTTTAGCCCTGGTGTTATTTGTTTTGATGTTAGTATACTTTTCATGGCATTAAAATTAATTTTTACCATACCTATTCTTTTGTTTATTTCAGTGTTACATTTTCGATATGTAAAAAAAAAAAAAAAGTAAAGAGCCCCCGTCACGCCAAGTGGCGTATAGGGAATATGGTGTTAGTGACCATACATTTTACAGACCTTCGGCACATTATTTTTGGGGTAATGTGGTCGGTATTACGAGCGTGCCGCTTTACTTTCCCAGAAAAAAAATCCGGTACCCATTAAAGGCTGAGTAAACCGGAAGCCGTCGGTTGGGATTGAACCCTTCTTCTTGTTCTTTGTAGTCCAGTTCACTAACTACTGAGCTATCGCTGCTTTCGTTTTTCAATATGCAGATAGTCATATATCAAATTTCGCTTGGATAATGAAATGTTAGTGATTTCATTATATTGAACCCCAAATTTATTTTGTTGTGTCGACAGTTCTCTTTCTCGCTGACATTTTTTCACAAAGTATCAAAAAATATATCTATTGTACCCATTTATAGAGACTGGATAAAAACGAGAGTAATTTAATCGGAAACAAAATTTTGCCTCAAATAGTATTTGAACCTTGAACGTTCAGATCGACAGCCGAGTGTACTAACGAGTGTACTAACGAGTGTACTAACGAGTGCACTAACGAGTGTACTAACGAGTGCACTAACGAGTGTACTAACGAGTGTACTAACGAGTGTACTAACGAGTGCACTAACGAGTGCACTAACGAGTGCACTAACGAGTGTACTAACGAGTGTACTAACGAGTGCACTAACGAGTGCACTAACGAGTGCACTAACGAGTGCACTAACGAGTGTACTAACGAGTGCACTAACGAGTGTACTGAGGAGTGCACTAATGAGTGCACTAACGAGTGCACTAACGAGTGCACTAACGAGTGTACTAACGAGTGCACTAACGAGTGCACTAACGAGTGTACTAACGAGTGCACTAACGAGTGCACTAACGAGTGTACTAACGAGTGTACTAACGAGTGTACTAACGAGTGTACTAACGAGTGCACTAACGAGTGCACTAACGAGTGCACTAACGAGTGTACTAACGAGTGCACTAACGAGTGCACTAACGAGTGTACTGAGGAGTGCACTAACGAGTGCACTAACGAGTGCACTAACGAGTGCACTAACGAGTGTACTAACGAGTGTACTAACGAGTGTACTAACGAGTGTACCGCCAGACTCTGTTAGCATTTTACTTTCTCTTAGAATGAATGATATTTATCTTCTAATGTTTTATGATAAAATAAATTACTTTGTTCAATGTCTTTTCCTTGTCACAGTTTACTTCATGTTGTTAACGGACGACAAAGAAAACAAGGAACCCAGAAAGATATTCTCAGGAAAAAATGTTAAAAGAGAGGTTCTAATATGGACTTTTTAAAAAGAAATACATGTGAGGAATACTCTGATTACAATGGAATGAATTCAAGACTAATATTGAAATAAGATTAATGGCTATTCAACCAACGGTCTCATCTACAATGGAATGAATTCAAGACTAATATAGAAATAGGATTAATGGTTATTCAACCAACGATCTCATCTACAATAGAATGAATTCAAGTCTAATATTTAAATAAGATAAATGCCCATGCAACCAACGATTTCATCTTCAAATGAATGAATTGATGATTAATATAGAGATAGGAGAAATAGGACATGCAACCAATAATCTCATATACAATGGTATGAAATTAAAAATAATATGGAGATAAGAGAAATGGTCATGTAATTAATGATCTCCTCTACAATGGAATGAATTCAAGACTAATATAGAGATAAGAGAAATGGCCATGCAACCAACGATCTAATCTATAATTAGGAAGAGAAGATGGACACATGTAGAATACGTGTTGAGAAGAGACAATACGAGAATTTAAAAACAGGCTCTTCTGTAGTAAACATCAGAATATAGATAAAGAGGAAGACCTAGAAGAAAGCTAAAAAGAATACCTATAAGAGAAACAAAATTGGGAGGCGTAGACTCATTTGATAATTGGATCATTGGACATCCGGTCAATACGGCGGATATGCAGCAGAAACCGTTGAGGCTCTGTCTGAAAAGTGTTCCTTGTTGAAGTTTCTTTATACTCCAAGTCCAGCTTGCTGCCGGAGCTACCGCGTTTAGTATTCTGTGCACATTGTGAGCTGTGTTTTTCATCCGGACTGTGTTTGGATATTTCGATTGAAAGACAAAAGAGAGTTTCGTTGTGTTCAATTTCGGTGCGGCTACGCCTTATGTCTTTTGGCGTGTGCTGTAACTGCTATGATTCGGACTGCAGCTGCCTTTCTTTGTTTGGACACATCAATGAGATGAAAGGTTAATTTGCATGATTCCACTGGCGCGTGTGGTTGATCAATTATGGATTTGAATTCGTTTGCAGTGATACCGGGGCCTTTGACAAACTACAACTGGGGCCTTTGACAAACTACAACTGGGGCCTTTGACAAACTACAACTGGGGCCTTTGACAAACTACAACTGGGGCCTTTGACAAACTACAACTGGGGCCTTTGACAAACTACAACTTGGGCCTTTGACAAACTACAACTGGGGCCTTTGACAAACTACAACTGGGGCCTTTGACAAACTACAACTAGCACAATAATAATAATAATAGCACAAAGACAGAAGTTATGGTAACAACAAAGAAAAAGACATCACTTTAGTGCAAAATAAAGACAAGTGGAACAATATTAAAACAGGTAAATGAATTTAAATATCTGGGAACAATGTTAACCGCAGATGGTAGGTGTACAACAGAAGTGAGATGCAGAATGGCTCTGGCAAAAGCAGCTTTCCAAAAAATTAGGAAGATACTATGCAATCCATTTTTGACAATAGAAACAAGAAAAAGAGTTCTTAAATGTTATGTAGAGCCAGTCTTAACATATGGATGTGAATCATGGACAATAGGACAACAGACAGGAAAATCACTGGAGTCTGTAGAAATGTGATTTTACAGAAGAATATTGAGAATACTATGGACAGCTAAGAAGAGTAATGAAAACATCCTGAAAGAGGCCAAAGCAAAAAGAGAGCTCATTTCCAACTTTTTTCTACTTTCTTTACTTATTCTCCGATACAACTTGTTGTCCCGCTTTTTTTTACTTATTTCCAAGTGAAACCATTGTGTACATCTTTCTTTTTACTTAATCTCCGGTCAAAATGTTGTGTGTCTCACTTTCTTTACTTATTTCCCCGGTCCAATGGTTGTGTTTCACTTTCCTTATTTATTTTTCCAATCCAACTGTTGTGCTCTTCTTTCATATATTTGTGGAAACATACAAGTAAATGTATATAGCAGCTTTGCTAATAAGGAGGATAGGACAAAATTATAAATGTTTTGGTTACTGGTTTTCGTTAGTATGACAAAACAAAAACAAAACAAAAAGAACAGGTGCGAGACAAGATTTTACATAGAAGTGCCTTAGCTTTAATTTGTCTTGTGAAGACATCACAATTGGTCAAAATAATAATGATGTATTTGCTCATTTGTTCAAATTGTCGTGTTCTTATATCATTTCCCTATATGGTCTACTTGTGATCTGTTTTCAGTATTTGTTTATTTGTGTAGAATGTCTTCTGTTTTCATTATTTGTTTATCATCCAAATTGTGGCGTTTGATTTCCATTGTCATCCTACCTGGATTGTCGCGTTATCCTGCCAGTACTTGTTAATGATTTGTTTAATATTTATAGTGAGATTATTTTAAGATCCATAAGGGGCATGCCTGGAATAACAATCCGAGGTCATAATACAAATAATATAAGGTATGCTGATGATACAGTCTTAATCGCTAAGAGTGAAAATGAGTTACAAGAAATGTTAGACATTATAGTGAAAGAAAGCAAAAATAAAGGACTCAGCCTTAATAGCAGAAAGACAGAAGTAATGGTAACAACAAAGAAAAAGACATCGCCTCAGTGCAAAATAAAGACAAGTGGAACAATATTAAAACAGGTAAATGAATTTAAATATTTGGGAACTTTGTTAACCTCAGACGGAAGATGTACAACAGAGGTGAGATGCAGAATGTGGCTCAGGCAAAAGCAGCTTTTCAAAAAATGAGGAAGGTACTATGCAATCCATTTTTGACAATAGAAACAAGAAAAAGAGTTCTTAAAAATTATGTAGAGCCAGTCTTGACATATGTATGTGAATCATGGACAATAGGACAACAGACAGGAAAATCACTGGAGTCTGTAGAAATGTGGTTTTACAGAAGAATGTTGAGAATACCATGGACAGCTAAGAAGAGTAATGAAAACGTTCTGAAAGAGGCTAAAACAAAAAGAGCTAATTTCCAAAATTAGGCAGAAACAATCATCATTTTTTGGTCATGCAATGAGAAGAGAACAACTGGAATATATTGTAACAACTGGAAAAATTGAGGGATGAAGAGAAAAGAGAAGCAAAGAGAAAATATACCAGACAGCTTAAGAGAATGGCTTGGTAGAAGGTCAACAACAGAAATGATAAATAGCTGCCGAGATCGAAAGTTGTGGAGAGACATGATCACCTACGCCAGCAGGCCTAGTACTTGATGATTATGATCATCAAGTTAATGAAGTCAATGTGGTGTCGTTACTTTGATTTTTTGTTGCTTTCTTTCATCAGTTCCCGTAGACTTTCATTATTTGTTGCTTTCTTTCATCAGTTCCCGTAGACTTTCATTATTTGTTGCTTTCTTTCATCAGTTCCCGTAGACTTTCATTATTTGTTGCTTTCTTTCATCAGTTCCCGTAGACTTTCATTATTTGTTGCTTTCTTTCATCATTTCCCGTAGACTTTCATTATTTGTTGCTTTCTTTCATCAGTTCCCGTAGACTTTCATTATTTGTTGCTTTCTTTCATCAGTTCCCGTAGACTTTCATTATTTGTTGCTTTCTTTCATCAGTTCCCGTAGACTTTCATTATTTGTTGCTTTCTTTCATCAGTTCCCGTAGACTTTCATTATTTGTTGCTTTCTTTCATCAGTTCCCGTAGACTTTCATTATTTGTTGCTTTCTTTCATCAGTTTACGTAGACTTTCATTATTTGTTGTTTTCTTTCATCAGTTCCCGTAGACTTTAACAGCCGAGAGAAAGTGAAGTGTTATAGCCAATGCTCTGTAAAAAGTCTTATGCATGATAGTCATCAGTGATGTCTGCTACTTCTTTAATTGAGCGTCTTAAAGAGCTACCTTTTCCCCTCTATCCTTTGATTTTCAGTGTTAAAACTTTCTCTTGGATGTTGCCATATTATGTGTTAACATTATTTGAATTTTAATTTTTTAATATGATCCACAACTAGTATTACTCCAACTCTTTACTTATATCCTCATCTCTGATCTTTCTCTTCTTGTCACATTCAGTGCTGTTCTGAAGCATCTTATCTTTATATTAACGATTTTGTGTATTTTCTTTAAATGAATATGCCCAAACAAGACACAATTAGAGGAGTTTGGGAGCAATATTGTGTTCTCTAGTGCCCTGTTTAGGGAATCGTGATAGCTCAGTGGTTAGTGAACTGGACTACAAAGAACAAGAGGTAGGATTCGATACCAACCGACGGCTTCCGGGTTCACCGAACCTTAAATGGGTACCGGATTTTTTTCTGGGAAAGTAAAGCGGCACGCGCGTAATACTGACCACATTACCCAAGAAATCATGTGCTGAAGGTCTGTAATATTTATGGTCACTAACACCATATTCCCTACACACGCCACTTGGCGTGACTGGGCTCTTTACTTACTTATAGTACCCTTTTTATATTTCATATTACTGGTATGTTCTTGAAATATTGTTGTGCAAATTGCCAACCAATTGATTTGGACCATTTGCTGTCAATCACTGTTTGTATTTTCCCATTGGATGAAAGAAAATTTAATTGAATAGTTATTGGTTATTGGTTTTGGAAGGCCTCGGTATCACAGCAAACGAATTAAAATCCATAATTGCTCAACCGCCCGTGCCAGTGGAATCATCCGAATTACTAACTCATCTCCCAAACAAAGAAAGGTAACTGTAGTCCCCATCGTAGCAGTCTCAGCACACGCCAAAAGACATAAGGCGAAACCGCGCAGAGAGTGAACACAGCCAACTGTTCCCTGTCATACGATATCATCATTCATCGTAAACAAGCGGGATATCGAAGCAGGATCAAAACGGATGAGACACACAGCTCACGGTGTGCACAGAGCACTTAACTCAGTAGCTCCTGCAACAAGCCGGTCTTGGAATATGAGGAAACTGCAAGAAGGAACACTTTTCAGACATTTGAATAGATTTGAGTCTAACTAATTCTTGATTAGACACGATCATTTCAACCCCTGACTAAGCCTTCCAGGTTAGATTCGACCACAACTGACATCCAGAAAGATGGTGGGAACTATTTTCTTACTGTGGGCGCTTCTGGTTGTCTTCATTTTGAGATGTCTATCTCTGGTAGCTGGGTAATGATTTTGTACTGGAGACAAATAATAATAAATGAATGTGGCCTATATATATATATATATATATATATATATATATATATATATATATATATATATATATATGGTCTATGTTTGTGGTCTATATATGTGGTCTATGTATGTGGTCTATGTATGTGGTCTATGTATGTGGTCTATGTGTGTGGTCTATGTGTGTGGTCTATGCATGTGATCTATGTATGTGATCTATATATGTGATCTATGTATGTGGTCTATGTGTGTGGTCTATGTGTGTGGTCTATGCATGTGATCTATGTATGTGATCTATATATGTGATTTATGTATGTGGTCTATATATGTGATCTATGCATGTGACGAACAGCAGTCGTGAGAGTACACTTCCGTGCCGCACTTCTGATTTGATAATAAAAGCTTCTAACTAACCATCACTGGTTTATATTTTCGATTGCCTGTTTTGGTTGATGAGTTCTCATATAAAAAACAAGATGGATGGTTATGGTTATGGAAGGCCTCGGTATTATTGCAAACGAATTAAAAACAATAATTGCTCAACCGCTCGTGCCAGTGGAATCATCCGAAATACTATTTCATCTCCCAAACAAAGAAAGGTAGCTGTAATCCCCATCATAGCAGTCTCAGCACACGTCAAAAGACATAAGGCGAAACCGCACAGAAATGGAATACAACCATCTGTTCTCCATAATACGATATCATCACTCATCGTAAACAATCGGAATATCGAAACACGATCAAAACGGATGAAACGCACAGCTCACAGTGTGCACAGAGCACTTAACTCAGTAGCTCCTCCAACAAGCCGGACTTGGAACATGAGGAAACTGCAACAAGGAAAACTTTTCAGACATTGCCTTCAATGGTTCCTGCCGCCTATCCACCATATTGACCTGAAGCTCACAGCCTCCTGAAAATGATGATCGTCATATTTTTAAAAAATGTATCCCGCTTGATGATGCTGGGACATTGTTTTTGACTCCAAATCCGAACATATGAAACACAGTTAGTCATCGGACTATCCCCGTCACACATCAAACAACAGATTGTAAGATCTCCCTGCAATGTGAATTTGTGAAATTATGAATCCCTCCTGACTAACATGAACTTCCGGGAGTGACCCCGGTGCTGCAAAGTCATGAACGAAACTCCATTCCACCTTTCACTATTAGCGTTTTAGGGATATACAATCAGCCATTGTGATGACATAGCACACACAACAATGGCTACGCCCATAAAAAATCCCAATTACTGTAATAAATGCATCCAACAACGCATGAAAAGATGATGCACAATCTCTGAGTGAAAACTGCGATTGACTTGGCAGAGCAGTCTATATTAATGAGTCGTAACATGTAAATACTTGGCGTCTAACAATTCCAACGATGGCCTTGGACTTGACAAAGAGGAGCTTTCAGGTGCTTAGGACTCTGCTTCATCGGTGAAATCTGTTAAGTGGATCATCAGACTGACTTCAACACAGAAAATTGCACTGAGGAGCGGAAATTAATCAATCAACAAATGCAATTTCTGCAGCGGTCCAGATAACGTGACCCCATTCCACCATGTTGGAAACGGAAGTTCAAAATGGATATTACGTCATAGTGTTTTAATATTAAACAATATTATCGTATTCTCATCTGTTTATCAAAATAAATTATTCTGTTCTACTTGAACAATGTGCTTATCTATTCTAATTTGCATTGCCCAACTCGTTTTCTTAATGTAATTCACAAATTGTTTGTTTAGTATAATTTTCTGAACACAAATTTCTAAGTTTATCTTTTTTTCCTAAATTGCCACACATTTAATTTTGTTTTATTTTTCGCCCATACTTTATTTCATTTTTTGCTTTAAATAAATGCTCTGTCAATTTTCCAGGGCCGTCAACCTTTCCCCGGGGGATTATTTCAGACATTCAAAAACTCACAACAATCTCCACAAACAAACGAAGTAACCAAATACCACCGAGAGCTATAGATTACACTACAAAAACTCGCTACGAAATTCCTCAATGGCTCTCGGTTTCTCCTCGGTTTAGAGGATCTTCAGAAGATGAACCTGATACCATTGCCGGGTCCAGAGCGGCTCGTAATTGGTAGTTAGATGGTTGAATCTCGGGAGCAATATTTTATATTTCTAATAAGTGTCTGTTTGGTGTTCATTCAAACATTGTTTGAAGGAGATTAGCATGACCAGCGCAGAATAACAATTTTACTTCTTGCCTGATTGGCATTTCTCTGTTAATTAACAAAGCATAATAAATATTTTTGTATTTTATATGTAATAACGTGTGCATATATAACCCTTAACGTCTTATGGCTTTTAAAGAAAAAGAGCCTTAGTGCCCAGATTTACTTGACAGGGGGCTCGGTAGCTTAGTTGGGAAAACCACCCGATTGAACTACCGAAGTTTGGACAACCTGTGTTCGATTCCCGCTGGAAACAGTGTGGATTGTACTCATGGTTGGGAAAAAAAAATACTCCCGCGGTTGACCCAGCCACTGGCAGAAATGGGTACCAGGGTAGTACTCTGGTAATGTGAGGAATGCCGTCTCGCATCGTGAGTTTCGATGCTTGAAGTTTCGACACTATCCAGAAGTCTCCGAACACGTCTGGATATGCGTCCGAGCACATATTGGTGAAAATTCGCGTGCTAAGACGCATATTCAAGTTTGGTACTTTACCTTTACCTTATTTACTTAACCATTTGCACACTATGTTATATGAAGGTGGATGGAAACTGCTCAGCACTACGCCAGAGCAGTTTTTCTTTCCAGAAAATAAAATCGTTTCAACCAATCTAAGACAACTGAACCTAGATTCGCCGATCAGGACCGGACTAAAACTCTTGTCCTCAGCAAACGAGGGCATTATCCACTGCTCTATCGCTGCTACCATACATAACAAGAGCGTAAAAAAACCAAATCAACAAAGAGGGAACGGCCCGTAGCCCACAAACAGAGGAAAGTACGTTTCAAGCCCGAGATGTTGAGGTTTCTGGATGTTACTTTTCCCAAATTCAGCAAGACCAATAATCATGTTTTATTTTCTTGCAGCGGGGACGACAGGGGGCGGTTGGACTTCGAGCGACTGAAGCAATTATTTTATATCCAGCCAGTTTAGTTTATTCAGTTAGGTAGATAGATAAGCAGTCGGGAAGGTAGGTAGATAGATAGGTAGATACATTGGTAGGTAGGTAGTTAAGTAGGTAGATAGCCAGACAGGCAGGCAGGCAGGCAGGCAGGTAGGTAGGTAGGTAGGTAGGTAGGTAGGTAGGTAGGTAGGTATACTGATTATTGAAACGATCTTTAGTGGAAATGAATGCAGCTTTTCTGATGGTAGGCGGCTAGAAAATTCGACCAGCAATGAAAAATGAACCTGTTATAGCAGCATATTTTATTTTTTATTGGAAACAAAAGACGATAATGGTATAATGGTGATCACATAATAACCTGCGAGATATAGATGCAGATGGGTAAAATTATGGACACAAATACCATATTTCCTACCCACATACGAGACGTGATAGGGTTATCGCTTTAGTGTCTACCTGTTTTCCATATTAATCAGGCACAGATTGTGGTAGGAAGTGACGTCTGAGTGAACTAAACTGACTATTCTTTATTATAATGCACCGCAATTGAGGTGAAAATAGGCACAAGACCATAAGCTGGTGTATAAAGTATAAAAAAATCTTCAGCTTCTATTTAGAATATGTTAACATTTATATGAATGATTATATGCAGTGTAGAACTTGTTACATCATCCACATATTTCTGTTTTAGAAATAAAAGGAAGAAAGTTATTCTAACCTACTGTTGTAATATTGTCTACATTTATTATGCAAACGAAACATGACTTCTCAATATGTCCTAAAATGGACCAAATGGTAAGATTATTTGTGGAGGCAATGTCGTCTAAAACAGCGACAGAACTGGAAGTTGTCAGCGACCCACAGCTGGTGGTTTCCGACAGGATCGGTGAACCAGAACCATTCAGACCCGACTCCACCTCTCCGCTGTGCCCCCAGTAACAGACTAACCTGTCTAGTCTGGCCAAGCGAGTAGGGATCGAAAAGGGAAGGCAACCCGGTACTTAACAATAACATGCTGATACCGGATACGTTGGGCCGAAAGGCGCAAATATCACAGTTTTACTTCAAACCATAACACAACGCATAGCTCAGTGGTTAGTGAACTGGACTATAAAGGACAAGAGGTCGGGTTTGATCCTGACTGACGACTTTCGGATTCACACCGCCTTAAATTGGTACCGGAGTTTTCTTGAGAAAGTAAAGCGGCACGGGCGTAATACCGACCACCTTACCCCAAAAATCATGTGCCGAAGGTCTGTAAAATTTATGGTCACTAACACCATATTCACTATACGCCACTTGGCGTGACGTGGGGGCTCTGTACTTTTTTTTTTTTAATCACAACGCAGACATGCCCACGTAAAGTCCTCTTAAAAGCGAAGAATGAGAAGGCGTATTCCTTAGTCACTGGTCGAACGCAAGCAAGCAAGATTTTTTGGACACACCAATCTAAAGACAAAGATAAAAATCAAATATCCTGTTATGTCTTTTTTTTTTATTTGGTTCCGAATTAATAAATATATCTTTTCCTTAGAGATTAATGAAACTGCTTACGTGTTTTTCTTTCTCCAGCTTATTAATACTTTACGTGAACTTTTGGGACATGTATGAAATGTAAGGACATCTTTAACAACACCATCATCATCAATTACCAGGCTGTTGTAGATTTTGGGTTTCGACAAGTTTTTTTTGAGCCGCGATAGCTCAGTGGTTAGTGAATTGGACTACAAAGAACAAGAGGTAGAGTTCGATCCCAACCGACGGCTTCCGGTTCACGCAGCCTTAAATGGGTACCGGTTTTTTTTCTGGGAAAACAAAGCGGCACTGGCGTAATACCGACCACATTATCCCAAAAATCATGTGCTGAAGGTCTGTAAAATTTATGGTCACTAACACCGTATTCCATATACGCCACTTGGCGTGACAGAAGTACTTTACTCCTTTTTTTACACAAGTTTTTTGTCTCTTGTTTACAATTCGGGCCTTGATTTCCTGCCTTATCAGTCTCTGTAGTTGTTTGCTATCTTCTCTATTTGTTGTTTCAAACTTTGCTTTTTCCCTATGTTCTTCTCCAATTACAGATGTGCCTCGAACTTTGAAATTAATTCGTTCCATGATTCGATTCCGACTCTGAAAATTCAGAATTAATTTGTATTTTCATTAAAAATAATAGGGAGTTAAATAATCCCTACTATGACCTCAGAGAATACTCATTTTTATAAATATAAACAACACACTTGGCAAAGATGTCACAAAGAAACACTATAAATAATGAAATAAAAATATAAAAAAAACATTGAATAAAATTCGTAAATGTTACACAATAAATTAAATATTAGTAACTTAGCAACAAATGGAGAAGTCTGTTGGCGCTGGTGGATAGGAATATGGAGTTCCCTTGCATAAAGGAGCCGCGATAGCTCAGTGGTTAGTGAACTGGACTACAAAGGACAAGAGGTCGGGTTCGATCCCAACCGACGGCACCGGTTTACCCAGCCTTTTATGGGTACCGGATTTTTTTTCTGGGAAAGTAAAGCGGTAAGGGCGTAATACCGACCACATTACCCCAAATGTGCCGAAGGTGTGTACAATTTATTGTCACTAACACCATATTCCCTATACGCCACTTGCCGTGACGGGGGTACTTGACTTTACTCACTTACATAAGCCACCAAATAATTGTACTTCTGGTGTCCTCTCTTTCTCTGTCTGTCTCTCTATCTCTCTCTGCCTCTCTCTCTCTCTGTATCTCTCTCTGTATCTCTCTCTGTCTCTCTCTGCCTCTCTCTCTGTATCTCTCTCTGTATCTCTCTCTGTCTCTCTCTGTCTCTCTCTGTCTCTCTCTGTCTCTCTCTGTGTCTCTCTGTCTCTCTCTGTCTCTCACTGTCTGTCACTCTGTCTCTCTCTGTCTCTCTGTCTCTCTGTCTCTGTCTGTGTCTCTCTCTGTCTCTCCCTGTCTCTCTCCCTGTCTCTCTCTCTCAATCTCTCTCTGTCGCTCGCTCTGTCTCCCTCTCTGTCTGTCTCTCTCTGTCTCTATCTGTCTCTCTGTCTCTCTCTACCTCTCTCCCTGTATCTCTCTCTGTCTCTCTCTGTCTCCTTCTCTCTCTCTGTCTGTCTCCCTGTCTCTCTCTGTCTCTCTCTGTCTTTCTCTGTCTCTCTCTTTCTATCTCCCTGTTTCTCTCTGTCTCTCTCTGTCTCTTTCTATCTCTCTCCCTGTCTCTCTGTCTTTCTCTGTCTCTCTACCTGTCTCTGTCTCTCTCTGTCTCTCTCCAGTCTCACTGTGTTTCTCTTTGTCTCTCTCTGTTTCTCTCTGTCTATCTCTATCTCTGTCTCTATCTCTTTGTCTCTCTCTGTTTCTCTCTCCGTGTATCTCTCTCTGTCTCTCAATGGCTCTCTCTGTCTCTCTTCCTATCTGTCTCTGTCCCTGTCTCTCTATTTGTCTCTCTCTGTCTCTCTCTGTCTCTATCTCTCTGTTTCTCTCTGTTTCTCTCTGTTTCTCTCTGTCTCTCTCTGTCTCTATCTCTCTATCTCTCTGTCTCTCTGTTTTTCTCTCTCCATGTATCTCTCTCTGTCTCTCTATGGCTCTCTCTGTCTCTCTTTCTATCTGTCTAACTCCCTCTCTCTCTCTGTCTCCGTCTCTCTCTCTATGTGTCTCTCTTCCTATCTTTCTCTCTGTTTATCTCTGTCTCTCTCTGTGTCTCTCTTCCTGTCTCTCTCCCTGTCTCTCTCCCTGTTTCTTTCTCTCTGTGTCTTTCTGTCTCTCTCCCTGTCTCTCTCTGTCTCTCACTCCCTGTCTCTGTCTCTCTCACTGTCTCTCTCTCTGTCTCTCTCTCTGTCTCTCTCTCTCTCTCTTGCCTCTTAGCTTTACTTGTGATGTATTTGTTTCACCTCCTAATTTATCTATAGTATCCACAACGCGTGTACCACTTTCAGGAATCAGCAAAAGTTCATATTTTTTACTCCAGTCGCTGACGTTGCACCATTCCTTGTTAGGCTTCAATGTCTCGACACCCTCAATGGGTGCTATAATTGACAGATGATATATAACCAAACACATTTAACAATAACGCTGAAATAGACACGCGCGTCCGACAAGAGTTGCCTTGGGTACACATTAAAATCATCGAACGCATTTATCTACAGGTGACATTTTTCCCCCCATTTTCCCACTGCGTGTGCGCATGTGCAGTTCGAACACAGAATCATCGATCAAAATTCACTTGAATTTAGTGTTCGAACTCTGGAACATTAGAGAGTAATCTGTCAAAGTAGGAATCTCCATTGTATTCCAATTCTAGCTACATGACCAAGATAAGATTGTGTCCCCTGATGATAGTTATAAACTCCTCTTTCATCTTGGCCTCTTCAATGACATATTTATTGCTCTTACCACTACCCCGTGTTACAATCCACAAACGACAAAGAAAAAACCACGCAGGGCAGCGACAAAGCTTGAAATGATACAATAAAATATGTACTAAGGATTAGCACTTTTGCGAACAAGACAAGACAAAATAAAAAACCAACGTTTCGACTAAAAGATCCTCATCTGATGCCAAAAAAAATAAATGAACATTAAAATCTCAGAATATCATTAGCACGATATTCATAAATGAATGTATGGGAGTTATTCAGGTTTGCAGACAAGAGCACTAATGACAGCGTAACAAGGCTCTCTTGGAATGCTGTCGGGGTTCACCCAGCCACTTTAACTAGGTACCAGAGATATACTTTAGGAAGGAACGGAGTGAAGAAATGGATTGGCTACATCACTTCATGAAGCTAAGGTCAGTACAACGAAGTCACTAACCCTTTATTAACCCACGGTAATTGTTATTTGACTACCTTTTCCTTCAACCAACATAATAAGGAAAGAAAACAATTTGCTTGCTTGCGTTCGCCCGATGACTAAAGGAGTGTACTTCTTCATCATCCTCCCTTATAAGGACGTTAAGTGGGCGTGTCTACGTTGTGTTGTGGTTTGCAGTACAACTGTGACATTTGCGCCTTTCGGCCCAACACATCCGACTTCAGCATGTTATTTTTAAGTACCGGGTTGTCTTCCCTTTTCGATCCATGCTCGCTTGGCCAGACTAGACAAGTTAGTCTGTTACTAGAGGCACCACGGAGAGGTGGAGCAGGGTCTGAATGGTTCTGGTTCACCGCTCCTGGCGCAAGCCATCAGCTATGGGTCGCTGACAACTTCCAGCTCTGGTGTTGTGAGGCGCGCCTTTACCTCCGAAAACAATTTAAGATATGTTTGAGCTTTGTGTAATAGATGCTAGGCAAACTAACGTTTCGACTGAAAAGGGTTTCTACTGAATGAAAAAAAAAACGATGAACAAATGACAAATCTTGAGAACTACCACTGCTTCAAGTGGATTTTATTTATGTTAATAAAAGGTAGATGTCTGGCTAGACTACAATGAAGATATATAAACGTTGTTTGACATCTTCCGCCTCATGACATCTTCACCAATGAAAATAGAAAAAAAATCTCTCAGTTGAAAGATTGAGGTCGAAGCTAAGAAGTACCCGAGCCTTAAGGGCAGCAACTCTGCAGTCAGAGTCAGCATAACCCATCAGAGTAAAAAGGTTACAATTGAAATGTATTTTGTTAATTCTGTAGTTGGATGTGTCATTTAAATATTAACAGTATGAGACAAGCTTCTTTGGAAAGCAATGTCTGACATCATCGATTTAAAAAATGCATGAATTCCTTCTTTAGACTGTCTATAAAAATAATAAAATAGGATTGTCTGTAAATATGATAATATAGGATTATCTGTAAATAAGAAAATATAGGATTGGTCTGTAAAAACGATAAAATAGGATTGTCTGTAAATACAATAATATAATATTGTATGGAAATATGATAATATAGGATTGTCTGTAAATATATAGGATTATCTTTTAAAAATATATGACTATGGTTATGGTTATACAAGGCCCCGGTATCACCGCAAACGAATTAAAATCCATAATTGCTCAACCGCCCGTACCAGTGGAATCATCCGAATTAATATCCCATCTCCCAAACAAAGAAAGGTAGCTGCAGTCCCCGTTATAACAGTCTTAGCACACGCCAAAGACATAAGGTGAAACCGCACAGAAAGTGAGCACAGCCAGCTGTTTCCAGTCATACGATAACATCATTCATCGCAAACAATCGGAATATCGAAACACGATTAAAACGGATGAAACACACAGCTCATGGTGTGCTCAGGGCACTTAACTCAGTAGCTAGGCAGCAAATTGGACTTGGAAATGAGTAAACTGCAGCAGAGGAACACTTTTCAGACACAGCCTTTAACTGTTCCTGCCGCCTATCCGCCATATTGACCGGAAAAAATATAGGATTGTCTGTAAATACGACAATATAGGATTGTCCGTAAAGATGATAATATAGGATTGTCTGTAAATCGATAAAATAGAATTGTCTGTAGAAACGATAATATAGGACTATCCGTAAAGATGATACTACAGGATTATCTGTAAATACGATAAAATAGGATTGTCTGTAAATACGATAAAATATGACTGTCCGTAAAGATGATAATATAGGATTGTCTGTAAATACGATAAAATATGATTGTTTGTAGATACGATAATATAGAATTGTCTGTATATATACTACATGTTTGTCTGTAAATACAATCCCATTCGGAATATATTTTTTCACTGCCCTTGTACACAATACTTTTGAAACCGTCTCCAGAGACATCTACATTCGTACAAGATCTGGCAACTCCTTATTATCTAACACGTCTGAGGTCTACATTTAAATCAACTTAGGCCCTAATTAAGGAACTTCTGTTCTCTGATGATGTAGCACTGGTTGCTCACGGTGAATCCGTTCTGCAGTCAATGATTGACAATCTAATTAGATCATGTGATTTATTCTCCCTGTCAATAAGTATCCCAGAAGACTGTGTTGTGATTCAACAGGGTGTAGCTTTCCAGGAATTATAACGTTAAACATCACATCACTTGAGTCTGAGAAAGTTCACCTGTCTCGGTTCTATGGTCACAACCTTTGTCTTCTCCCTTGAAATAGAAATACATTCCCGAATCGGAAAGTCAGCTTCCACATTTGGTTAACTTAAAGACAGAGCATGCGCCAACACCAAACTAACACTCAGGACTAAGATTAATATTGACGGAAGTTGCGTGTTTAGTTCACTTCTATACGGATCAGAAACTTGGACTACCTCTGCACGGCAAGAGAAAAGGTTAAATTGCTTGCATAGGCCTTGCCATCTCAAGATAATGAACATTAAATGGCAAGACAAAGTAACAAACTCTAATGTCTTACAACGAGCCAAACTCCCATCGATCATGACAACACTTAGGAGTCGTAGACTAAGGTGGCTGGGTCATGTAAGAAGAATGGCAAACAATCGTACTGCCAAACAAATATTGCGTAGTGA
This sequence comes from Megaustenia siamemsis, assembly GCA_032433765.1. Taxonomy (NCBI): domain Eukaryota; kingdom Metazoa; phylum Mollusca; class Gastropoda; order Stylommatophora; family Ariophantidae; genus Megaustenia; species Megaustenia siamemsis. The sequence continues at coordinate 82,592,095 of JAVIAB010000124.1, read as the reverse complement.
ACTTTGGGATGGAAAGAGATTAAAGGGCAGACAAGGGCTGAGATCTAAAGATGTTGGCAGGACTTCATTGAGTGAAAGGAATTTGATAAATTTGGCTGAAGATGTTGGCAGGACTTCATTGAGTGAAAGAAATTTGATAAATTTGACTGAAGATCGTTATACATCATCATCATCATGTGCCATACCGGTTGGCGTAGGTGATCATGTCCCTCCACAATCGTCTATCTACAGTGCATCGTATCAGTTCTATTGTTGACTGTTTTCCATGCCATAACACCAAGCTATCCAGTATTTTCTCTCTTTGTCGCCTACGATCTCTCTTTCCTTTTATTTTGCCAGTTGTAACCAAGTATTCCAACTTTCCTCTTCTCATGATGTGCCCGAAAAATGTTGATTGCTTCTCAGGAGTACATGGAGAACAAAAACAAATGTAAAATCTGCACATCAACATTCGAGGCAGTGTTAAAATATCAAATTCAGAAGACAAAATGCGCAGTAGGAGGAAGATGAGGTCAGGCACCACAAATACATCTTGTTCATTCTGTGGTCGGATCTATTTATCCGATATAAAACAGGCAGAGTCTGACCGTCAGACTTAGAAAACTATCTGCCGTATGCGCTGTATTCGGCTTAAAAAGATAATCAACAAATCAATCAATCAATCAACTAATAAATAAATCAATCAACTAATCAATCAATCAACTAATCAATCAATCAACAAATCAATCAACTAATCAATCAATCAATCAACTAATCAATCAATCAACTAATCAATCAATAAATCAATAAATCAATCAATCAACTAATCAATCAATCAACTAATCAATCAATCAACAAATCAATCAATTAATCAACTAATCAATCAATCAACAAATCAACAAATCAATCAATTAATCAACTAATCAATCAATCAAAGAGCAACATTAACCCTTAACGAAGTGATAACACCATGTGATGCAAACAAAAACTGATTAAAATCACACGGCACTTATATTGACCTGCCAAATAGCTCACATTTTTTATATTTTACACAAAATCAACTGGAAGCACAGACTAACAATGTAACATATGACACATTTCTACTACTAATTCTTCCTTCTTCAGTTAGAGAAACTGACAAAATTACTTCCGAACTATTGTGAATTGATGTCTATGTCAAAAACATATATTTGTCATATCCATCATGACTCTATGATGTGAGGCGTTGATTCCCAAAGTCTACGGTGCATGTTCCAGGCTCACCGTAACACTTTGGCAACGGCACGGCGTCGAGAATATCGTCACGTGTCTATTTGGTTGTTAAAAATCATAAAATGACATCATGCACAATGGCTTAATATGTTTAGTACATAAAGGGGTTTCTACAGGAATGTATGAATTCTGTCGTTATGTATCTTCATATATAACTTATCAATAAGATCAGAAATGAAGAACTGAGAAAAAAGCTAGGAATAGCCCCCGCCATATAATATATAAAGAAACAACAGATAAAATGGTTTGGCCACGTGACAAGGCAGATAGAACAAAACACAACACAACGAGTCTTCAACAAATGTTGTGATAACACCAGACCCAAGGGTCGACCACGAAAAAGATGGGTCGATGGAATATTAGAAGCACTAGGAAACATAACAGCAGCAGAGGCGAACAGAAGAGCAAAAGACCGCAAATTATATCTCCCCTCGACGCTGAAAGGCAGATGAGGAAGGAAAGAGGAGGAAGAGGAAGAAGATATATAACTTATCAGGGAATAAGTGTTTGCCAGACTTATACGATCGCAAATGCCGTGCGTGCGCCACATGATCGACATGGAAACGAAGTTATGAGTGTCAAATGTTTGGGACCCACTAGTAAAACGAAAACAGCATCAGTTATCTTTGTAGCAATTTGACTACAATTTGAAAGGACGTCACTGACATTTCGACTGGTAGGTTTTCAACTGGTGACAACAAATAAATCAAAACAAAAGACATTAAAACAACAACGCCAGTGACAAGCACAACGAGACAACAAAAAGAGAGGTCAAACGTTGCAAATATTCTTTTCAGAGGATTCTAACAAGCTTGGGACTTATACGTAGGAAAAGTAAAGAGCCCGGTCACGCCAAGTGGCATATAGGGAATATGGTGTTAGTGACCATAAATTTTACAGACCTTCAGCACATGATTTTTTGGGGTAATGTGGTCAGTATTACGCCCGTGTCGCTTTACTTTCCCAGAAAAAATCCGTTACCCATTTCGGGCTGGGTGAATCTGAAAGCCGTCGGTTGGGATCGAACTCTACCACCTGTCCTTTCTAGTCCAGTTCACTTACCACTGAGCTATCGCGGCTCCCTCGGCCTTAAACGTGATCATCTTATGTTGCGGAATAATATCACTCACTGTACAGGCCACTTCAAATCGCCCAGCACTAGGAGATTGCTGACGGAATGTGTAGTACAATGGACAGTACAATGGATAGTACAATAGATAGTACAATGTGTAGTACAATGGATAGTACAATAGATAGTACAATGTGTAGTACAATGGACAGTACAATAGATAGTACAATGTGTAGTACAATGATTAGTACAATGGATAGTACAATGGATAGTACAATAGATATTACAATGTGTAGTCCAATGTGTAGTACAATGGATAGTACAATGTGTAGTACAATAGATAGTACTTAGAATAGTACAATAGATAATACAATAGATAGTACAATTGATAGTACAATAGATAGTACAATAGATAGTACAATAGGTAGTACAATGGATAGTACAATTGATAGTACAATAGATAGTACAATGGATAGTACAGTGTGTAGTACAATAGATAGTACAATGGATAGTACAATGGATAGTACAATAGATAGTATAATGGATAATACAGTTGATAGTACAATTGATAGTACAATAGATTGTACAAAGGATAGTACAATGTGTAGTACAATAGATAGTACAATGGATAGTACAATGGATAGTACAATTGATAGTACAATAGTTAGTACAATGGATAGTACAATAGTTAGTACAATGGATAGTGCAATAGATAGTACAATAGATAGTACAATAGATAGTACAATGTGTAGTACAATAGAAAGTACAATGGATAGTACAATGGATAGTACAATAGATAGTACAATGGATAGTACAATAGATAGTACAATGGATAGCACAATAGATAGTACAATAGGTAGTACAATAGATAGTACAATGTGTAGTACAATAGAAAGTACAATGGATAGTACAATGGATAGTACAATAGATAGTACAATGTGTAGTAAAATTGGTAGTACAATGTACAGTACAATTGATAGTACAATGAATATTACAAGAGATAGTACAATGGATAGTACAAGAGATAGTACAATGGATAGTACAATGGATAGTACAATAGATAGTACAATAGATATTACAATGGATAGTACAATGGATAGTACAATAGATAGTACAATGGATAGTACAATGGATAGTACAATGGATTGTACAATAGATAGTACAATGGATAGTACAATGGATAGTATAATGGGTAGTACAATAGATAGTACAATGGATATTACAACGGATAGTAAAATGGATAGTACAATGTGCAGTACAATTTGTAGTACAATGGATAGTACAATAGATAGTACAATGGATAGTACAACGGATAGTAAAATGGATAGTACAATGTGTAGTACAATTTGTAGTACAATGGATAGTACAATAGATAGTACAATGGATAGTACAACGGATAGTAAAATGGATAGTACAATGTGTAGTACAATTTGTAGTACAATGAATAGTACAATAGATAGTACAATGGATAGTACATCGGATAGTACAATGGGTAGTACAATAGACAAATGCTTGATTTAGTCCCACTCGTGACAGATTTCAATGTTACCTTCGCTACACTTACACAATGTTGAGGTGCATCTAAACACCCTCTTTTACTGTTATTACATTCGCTTGTGCTGGACGGCTACAGTAATAGTCATCTTTTTATTATTATTACTAGTATTATTATTAGTATTATTATCATCGGTGCGTTTTTTAAAATCAAAATAGAAGTTTACCGGAACTCTCTCATCTAATCTCATAAAACGAGAAAATCGTGATGTATTAAACGTCGTTAGCTCTCGTGGAGTTACATTTAATGTATTAAACGTCGTTAGCTCTCGTGGAGTTACATTTAATGTATTAAACGTCGTTAGCTCTCGTGACGTTGCATTTGATGTATTAAGTGTTGTTAGCTCTCGTTACGTTACATTTGATGTATTAAGTGTCGTTAGCTCTCGTGACGTTACATTTGATATATTAAACGTCGTTAGCTCTCGTGACTTTACATTTGATGTATTAAACGTCGTTAGCTCTCGTGACTTTACATTTGATGTATTAAACGTCGTTAGCTCTCGTCACTTTACATTTGATGTATTAAACGTCGTTAGCTCTCGTGACTTTACATTTGATGTATTAAGTGTCGTTAGCTCTCGTGAAGTTACATTTGATGTATTAAACGTCGTTAGCTCTCTTGACTTTACATTTGATGTATTAAACGTCGTTAGCTCTCGTTACGTTACATTTGATGTATTAAACATCGTTAGCTCTCGTGACTTTACATTTGATGTATTAAACGTCGTTAGCTCTCGTGACTTTACATTTGATGTATTAAACGTCGTTAGCTCTCGTGACTTTACATTTGATGTATTAAACGTCGTTAGCTCTCGTGACTTTACATTTGATGTATTAAACGTCGTTAGCTCTCGTGACTTTACATTTGATGTATTAAGTGTCGTTAGCTCTCGTGAAGTTACATTTGATGTATTAAACGTCGTTAGCTCTCTTGAAGTTACATTTGATGTATTAAACGTCGTTAGCTCTCGTTACGTTACATTTGATGTATTATACGTCGTTAGCTTTTGTACTTTACATTTGATGTATTAAACGTCGTTAGCTCTCGTGACGTTGCATTTGATGTATTAAGTGTCGTTAGCTCTCTTGAAGTTACATTTGATGTATTAAACGTCGTTAGCTCTCTTGAAGTTACATTTGATGTATTAAACTTCGTTAGCTCTCGTGACTTTACATTGATGTATTAAGTGTCGTTAGCTCTCTTGAAGTTACATTTGATGTATTAAACGTCGTTAGCTCTCGTGACGTTGCATTTGATGTATTAAACGTCGGTAGCTCTCGTGAAGTTACATTTGATGTATTAAGTGTCGTTAGCTCTCGTGAAGTTACATTTGATGTACTATCGTTGTCAACAACCGTAACATGATAATTTAAACTTGCGACAATACTGAAATACTTGTAAGATGTATAGTCAGTATGTTGCGACTGTAAACATCTAAAAGTTAACCGAAACACTTTCCGGCTCGTTCGGATTGATAAAAAAAAACATTGATTATTTGTATTTATTTTAATACTTTAAACGTTCACGACAATGATTTAATTTTCCCACTGTATTCCATGTGACGAAAACTGTGTCTGCGCCGTGCTAATTGTGGAACTCAACCTTCTGACCCTACGTTGACTTCAAGAACTAACAAGAATGTTGTCGGCAGGACTCTATCCAGCACAGAATGTTGGTCGACAGGACTCTGTCCAATATAGAATGCTGAAAGTGGCTCCAACTATAGCCAGCTCCAACTGTCCTGCTGCTATTATCGTTAAGATTGTATGTGTTCGGTAGATTCTCAACATTTAGCAAGTTAATGGTCTCGTCTTCCACTATAGATCTTGATTGTTCTCTCTTCCAACATGCAACCTCTGCGGCAAGGGAGGTAAGAAACTCGTATATAGAACTTTGTAAAATACAAAAGTATGCACATGTTAACGAACACTTGATAGTTACAGATATAAAATATAGTAGACCAAAAATGGCCATTTCCCTTAGAAAACTGTTAAGTAAAATCTACTCGCATGAAAGGCGGATATGTCGAGACGAAAGGCTATGTCGTAAACTAGCGACATTCATGCTCACGTAACGAGTGAACACTAAGAAAAGGAAGAATAAAATAATTGTAATGGGCAATGATAGTTGTATTATGGCTGACAGTAACCTCCGATTCGTTTTTGCAATGCGTCTTTCAGTCGAAAAAATTCAGTTTCCGGCGCAACATTATTAGATACGGGATTGCCTTCCTTTTTCTCCCTCCTACTCACTTAGTCAGTTCTATTCCGAAGTTGATCACGGGAAGGATAGTGATCACATGTTGCTCTATTGATAATGAATCGCTTTGTCCATTCAGTTACCTCAATTAGTGCTACTTACAACACCAAGAAATTACTACTGAAAGTGGAAACACTTTTTAATACCAACATGTCTCTTTACTTTTTGAAAACTATATAGAAGTAATATACATCATGAGGACATTGATAGAAAGAGTTAAAGGGGTAAAGAAATATCTAAATATGTGTCTTATAGAAAAGCATTTGACAAAGTAAAGCATGTGGAAATAATCGATATACTGGAGAAATTAAACATTGATGGCAAGGATCTGCGAATCATAAATAAAAATGTGTACTGGCAACAAAAAGCAGCTATACGAATTAGCAACCAAATAGGACAGTTCCGATATATAAAACAAGGAGTCAGGCGGGGCTGTGTTCTGTCGCCGGATTTGTTTTCACTTTAAAGCGAAAATATGAGATCAATAGTAGACAAAAAGGAATTGAAGTCAACGGTCACAACATAAATAATTTGCGATATGCGGATGACACAGTTTTAATATTAGAGACAGAATACATTACAAGAAATGATAGACATAATGGTAAAAGAAAGCAACAACAAAGGTCTCTGTCTGAATAGTAAGAAAACAGAAGTAACGGTAATATGGAAGAAACAATCATTACTATCAGGCATCATAAAAATAAACAGGCTATATCTGAAAAAAGTCCAACGCGTCAAATATTTGGGCACAGTAATAACATCAGATAGAATATACACCATATAAATGAAAAGTAGAATAGCTCAGAACAAATTAGCATTTCAGAAAATGAAAAACGTCTTTTCCAACAAGCATATGTCAATAGAAATGTGAAAAAGAATTCATTAGTACTACATGGAACAAATGCAACATATGGAAGCGAATTATGGACAGTAGGCAAAAATAAATGAAAAGACCATTAGAGGCCACAGAGATGGGATTTTTTCAGAAGAAATTTTGAATGTTCCCTGGACAGCTAAAAATATCAATGAGAACATTCTCAAAGAGATCAACATAAATAAGGTGCTCCTAAAAAACATCAGAAAGAAACAATCAACATTTTTCGGGCACATCATGAGAAGACGAAAGTTCAAATACTTGGTTACAAATGGCAAAATACAGGTAAAGAGAAATCGCGGACGACAAAGAGAGAAGATACTAGATAACTAGGTGTCATGGCATGGAAAACAGTCAACAACAGAATTTATGCATACACTGTGGATAGAAAATTGTGGATGGATATGGTCGCCTACGCCAACCGGTATGGCACATGATGTTGATATTGAAGCAAACAATCTTCAAGACTAAGATATCCCTGGATTATTGAACTGCCTGGAATTGGATTTCCCTGAGGAATGTTGGGAGCTCACTGGACAGTCACAAGACCAGATAGGAAATGTGCAGCCAATACAACACAATAAATATAGCACCCACCATACATCATACAGAAACAATCGACATTTGTCAGGCACTTCATGAGAAGAGGAAAAATATAACTTTAGATTGAAACAAGGGGAAAAAAATACAGGGAAAGACATATCGCGAGCGATAAAGGTAGATGATATCATATATATATATATATATATATATATATATATATATATATATATATACTTATCATCATCATAATTATCATCAAGTACCGGATCTGCTGGCGTAGGTGATCATGTCTCTCCATAACTTTCGATCTCGACAGTTATTTATCATTTCCGTTGTTGACCTTCTGCCAAGCTATTCTCTTAAGCTGTCTGGTATCTTTTCTCTTTGCTTCCCTCTATCTCTTCGTCCCTCAATTTTCACATTATGTTACAATATATTCCAGCTGTCCCCCTCTCATGGAAGAGAACTTGGCAAAAAATGATGATTGTTTCTTCCTAATATTAGAAATTAACTCTCTTTTTGCTTTGACCTCTTTCAGAACGTTTTCATTACTCTTCTTAGCTGTCCATGGTAATCTCAACATTCTTCTGTAAAATCACATTTCTACAGACGCCAGTGATTTTTTTTTATGTTGTCCTATTGTCAATGAATCATATCCATATGTTAAGACTGGTTCTACGTAACATTTAAGAATCTCTTTTTCTTGTTTCTATTATCAAAAATGGATTGCATAGTATCTTCCTCATTTTTTGAAAAGCTGTTTTTGCCTGAGCCATTCTGCATCTCACCTCTTTTCTACATCTTCCGTCTGAGGTTAACAAAGTTCCCAAATATTTAAATTCATTTACCTGTTTTAATATTGGTCCACTTGTCTTTATTGTGTACTGAAGTGATGTCTTTTTCTATATTGTTACCATTACCTCTGTCTTTTTGCTATTAAGGCTGAGTCCTTTATTTTTGCTTTCTTTCACTATAATGTCCAACATTTCTTGTAACTCATTTTCACTCTTAGCGATTAAGACTGTATCATCAGCAAATCTTAGATTAATTATATTATGACCCCCGATTGATATTCACGGTACATATGATTAAACGTGGGATATATTTCACTGTACATATGATTAAATGTGGGATATATCTCACTGTACAAATGATTAAATGTGGGATATATCTCACTGTACATATGATTAAATGTGGGATATATCTCACTGTACATATGATTAAATGTGGGATATATCTCACTGTACATATGATTAAACGTGGGATATATCTCACTGTACATATGATTAAACGTGGGATATATCTCACTGTGCATATGATTAAACGTGGGATATATCTCACTGAACATATGATTAAAAGGTGGGATATATCTCACTGTACATATGATTAAACGTGGGATATATCTCACTGTACATATGATTAAACGTGGGATATATCTCACTGTACATATGATTAAACGTGGGATATATCTCACTGTACATATGATTAAACGTGGGATATATCTCACTGTACATATGATTAAACGTGGGATATATCTCACTGTACATATGATTAAACAAATCTATGACAGCACACAACCTTGCCTAACACCTTGTTTTATTTGTTCAAACATTCCCAATTGATTTTCAATTTTTATGGCCGCTGTTTGTTGCCAGTACATGTTCTTTATTAGATCTTTTGCTGTCTACGTTTATGCTTTCTAAAATTTTCATTATTTCTTGGTGCCTTAGTTTGTCAAATGCTTTGGTATAATCTATGAAACTTAGGTATAGATCTGTTTTCACCTCTATGGCTCTTTCTACTAAAGATCTTAGGATGTGTTCTTGCTAGTTCCTTAACCTCTAACCACACTGTTCATCACTAATTTCTGGACTGATTTTGTTTAGAACTCTTCGCCAATATATACCATATAGATACACCTTATATAGTTATATCATATATTGTTTGGTGTTGTAACACGGTAGTCAATCAATAGCATAACTGATATGACGCGTTAAGAACAGAAAATTGTAGAAGGACATTACCGCCTACGCCAGTCGGTATGGCACATGATCATGATGATTTAACAACATAAATGGACGCTTCTAATGCCAAGAACTACTAAATGATGCTGGTGGTAAATATTCAACTTGCTACAAAAATTAATTACTCATTTAGTTATCTAAATTAAAGTTAAGTCTTTCTAAATGTCCAAAACTCTTTCCCATTTAGCTATCTCTATGACTTTCAATATTTATAATATCAAGGCGGGTCCGTTTGATCAACTAGATAGACTCAGACTCTTTCTTACCCCTAAAATCATTAGTCTCTCAGACTGTCTCCTGCAGGAATGTCTATTTATAAAAGCAAGCAAAAATAAACAAGGTTAGATAAAGGAAAACGTAAAGTAGAATCACTTAAGAACTTACAGACCGACTGGTTTTTATATTAAACCCGCTACGAAGTAAAAGTCAGACGTTCAAGCAAGCCTCCCCTCTTCCTCGCTTATTATTTGATCTAAAAGTGCCATGTGTTATTTAACAAGAAGGAAAAAAATGGTATTATGGTACTAGCTTAGATGAGTGGTTCTCAAAGCATAGAAAATATTGCTTCTTATGAAATCTTAAGATTGCCGAAAAGTCGTTGATAGTTTGAAAAGCGAATTAAAACAATTAAAGAAATGTAAATGAAAGGCGAGTCAAATAGATTTAATGATGGCTAGGCAAATAGTATTTAGCCTCACCCAAAAATGATAAATATATTCACAAACACCATAAGCCTGGCAAAACGTGGAGGGTATTTATATTTACAAATAGCAGGAAAAAAATGTACATTCGGTATCTTCGGAATTAAACAGATTTTATTGTGATTGCTTTTGTTTTTTTGTTATTTTTTTTCTACGTTGTAGATCATAAACTTTCCTTGTATGCAGACAGGACATTTGTTACTACATACAGCAAGAACAGAGAGGACATTGGTTACTACATACAGCAAGAACAGAGAGGACATTGGTTACTACATACAGCAAGAACATGATTGAGCTAAATGAATAAAAAAAAAAAACCTCACAAGGCATTAAAGTCGTTTGAATATTCCCTAATTTCACAATTTATTTCCACATTCACGACTATGATCTATTTGAAATTATCTTATAATTATAGTTCTAGGCAAGTTAAATTGATATGCAGCTACAGCTAGTCAGTTAACTGGCAAAATAACTACCGAACAAGCCAGTTAACTAACAAGCTAATTAGTCAACTAACTAACTAGCTAACTAACCAACTAACAAATTAGATGATTAACCAGCTAACCAACAAGCCAAAATAGCTATTTAATTAACTAGCCAATTAATTAACCACCTAATAAGCCAACTAAATGGATAGCTAGCCAACTAACTACCTAAACAGCTGACTAGCACATTAACTAACTAGCTAATTAGCAAATCAACTAACTACCTAACTAGCCAAATAAATAACCTGCGAACTAAGTTATCAGCTAACTAGCCAACTAGCAAAACAGCTTATTAGCCAAACACTAAACAGCAAACTAGATAACTAACAAGCTAATTACGGCTAATACCAAACTAACTAGCTAACTAAATAACTAATCAGTCAACTAGCTAATTAATTAACCAGCTAACAAGCCAACTAACTAACCAACTAAAAAAATTAATCAACCAATTAATTTGCCAAATAACTAACCAACAAAATAACCAGTTAACTAGCCAACTAACCAGCCAACCATCTAACTAGCCATCTTACTTATTAACTAACTAACCAATTAACTCACCAACTAATTAATCCAATAACTAACCAACTAACTAATCACCCAACTAGCCAACTAACTATCCAAAATAAGTAACTATCTAACTAACCAACTAGCTAGCGAAATAAATAGCCAACTAGCTAACCATCTAATTGACCAACTAACACGCTAACAAGCCAACTGACTAACCAACTATTTAGTTAATAGCTATCTTATTAATGGCTCAGCTAATGAAATGCCTAACAAACAGGCTAATAATGAGCTAAGGTTGTTAGCTAGTTGACTCGCTGAATAACCAAACAGCTAATTCAGTAAGTGATTAATTATTTAATAACCAACTCGTTGCATCAATTATTTAATTATTAAACAATCTTGTTGTTGTTGTTGTTGTTGTTGTTGTTGTTGTTGATGTTGATGTTGTTGTTGTTGTTGCGTAATAAACAATATAAAAGTAATGGAAGAATTAAGTTAGTAACTGGCTAAAAAATTGTTTTAAAAAATAAATATAAAACGGAATATGATTTAGCCAATCAATTATTTAGCCTACTGGCTAAATAATAAGTTCCTTGGACAGCTAAAAAGACCAATGAGAAAGTTCTCAAAGAGGCCAACACAAAAAGCGAGCTCTTAAAAAACATTAGAAATAAGCAATCAACATGTTTTGGGCGCATCATGAGAAGAGGAAAGTTGGAATACTTGGTTACAACTGGCAAAATAAAAGGAAAGAGAGATTGCGGACGACAAAGAGAGAAAATACTGGATAGCTTGGTGTCATGGCATGTGAAACAGTCAACAACAGAACTCATACGATGCACTGTGGATTCTGGAAAGACATGATAGCCAACGCCAACCGGTACGGCACATGATGATGACTAGGTACATTTATACTATCATTTCTAGATAGCTAACATTTTAACAAAATTAGCTCTTAAACAATCTATTAATTAACTACTAATTATGAAATTGCTAATTGAACCATTAACTATTATTGAACTAATGAAATAGGTTAACTCACTAATTAATTACTTAACTAAATGACTAACTGATTAAATTGTTAATTTAATCATTTCATTCCAAACAAAATTCAATTGAAAAATCCTTAAGAAACCTAGGGTAATGAAAAAGAGCAATGAAGACATTAAAAGTCTTAAAGATTAAAAAGAGGCTTATTATGAAATAAATGGCGGACATCATCAGTGCCCTCCGAGATGTGGGAAGAGCACATGACTTCGACCAACACAAATCCACGTCACTCCTTCGGATGAAAGAGATGGGAGTTTAGATGACCACAGCCAGAAATGAGAAACTTAGTGGGCGTGTAAGAAGACTTATCAACTAACACAGAACTGGAGTCGTCAGTCGCTGGACACTGCGGGACTTGCTGAGGAAGGGATCTTAGCACCTATGGACATGTTTGGAGTGCAATGATGATGACCCACAAATAACTCAATAACTCAATTTTTAATTACTAGCTAGTAACTAATTAATGAAATAGCTTAGTTTCTTAATATTGAGAAATAATTATTTAATAATAGCTTAATAGCTTAATTACTTACTTACTGATAAACCATTTGATTAATTTACTAATTAAGATCAATTACAAATTAATTGTGAAACTAACTACTTCAGTAAATAAACATTATCATAATGAAGTCACATGTCATTTGCAGAACGTTGTATTCATCACAGCTCGTCTCAAATCATCTCTGTCTCTAGCCAGACCTCCCACTTCTTCTGTTGTCATGCTTACGGTCTCTTTGATGTCTTGAAACCACCGCCTTCTTGGTCTGCCCCTGGTCCGTCCCTCCGGAACCATGCCTTTCATTATTGTTCTTTTCATTCTCTGAGACTTTTGACGTGTCTATAGTATTTTAATTTCCTCTGTAGAATGGTGTTTATAAGCCTCTTTTTAATGTTTAAGACTTGTAATGTCTTTATTGCTCTTTTTGATTATCCTAGCTCTTAAGGATTTTTCAATTGCATTTTGTTTCGAATGAATTGTTTTTCTTCCTTCTTTTCGAGGTTACAATCATTCGACAAACTTGAATCAAGTGTATCGCACAACCTATGTTGTTAGGCCAGCGCTCTCAGTGCGAACGTCAATGTAATTTCCACTATGGATTGTATGGACGTGGATGCATTTATAGATCAAATGTTAATTAAGGTGACGTTACAGAACAAATGGTAGAGTCAGGATGATTTTATGAAATAAATGGTATGCAGTGAAGACTATTATGTGGAACAGGCAAATAATAGCAGTGCTGCGGTAAAGCTGGTAGCCAGGAGCAAGTGGTGGCAACTACACTCTTAGTGAGCTTGTCCCACTCAATCTAGATGTAGAAGAGTTTATTTTTTATTCCGTTGTCCGTTTGTGATGTTCTCGTTTTCTGAAGAAGGTCGCATGTAGACCGAAACGTCAGTATTTTGTTGTGTTCCTTTCTTGAAAAGCTGTCCACATATCTTGTAGGAGTACACGTTACACCCCACTACTGGCTGTCCACATATCTTGTAGGAGTGTACGTTACACCCCACTACTGGCTGTCCACATATCTTGTAGGAGTACACGTTACACCCCACTACTGGCTGTCCATATATCTTGTAGGAGTGTACGTTACACCCCACTACTGGCTGTCCACATATCTTGTAGGAGTGTACGTTACACCCCACTACTGGCTGTCCACATATATTGTAGGAGTGTACGTTACACCCCACTACTGGCTGTCCACATATCTTGTAGGAGTGTACGTTACACCCCACTACTGGATGTCCACATATCTTGTAGGAGTGTACGTCACACCCCACTACTGGATGTCCACATATCTTGTAGGAGTGTACGTTACACCCCACTACTGGCTGTCCATATATCTTGTAGGAGTACACGTTACACCCCACTACTGGCTGTCCACATATCTTGTAGGAGTGTGCGTTACACCCCACTACTGGCTGTCCACATATCTTGTAGGAGTGTACGTTACACCCCACTACTGGATGTCCACATATCTTGTAGGAGTGTACGTTACACCCACTACTGGCTGTCCACATATCTTGTAGGAGTACACGTTACACCCCACTACTGGATGTCCACATATCTTGTAGGAGTGTACGTCACACCCCACTACTGGCTGTCCACATATCTTGTAGGAGTACACGTTACACCCCACTACTGGCTGTCCACATATCTTGTAGGAGTACACGTTACACCCCACTACTGGATGTCCACATATCTTGTAGGAGTACACGTTACACCCCACTACTGGCTGTCCACATATCTTGTAGGAGTGTGCGTCACACCCCACTACTGGCTGTCCACATATCTTGTAGGAGTGTACGTCACACCCCACTACTGGATGTCCACATATCTTGTAGGAGTGTACGTTACACCCCACTACTGGCTGTCCACATATCTTGTAGGAGCACACGTTACACCCCACTACTGGCTGTCCACATATCTTGTAGGAGTGTACGTTACACCCCACTACTGGCTGTCCACATATCTTGTAGGAGTACACGTTACACCCCACTACTGGCTGTCCACATATATTGTAGGAGTGTACGTCACACCCCCACTACTGGATGTCCACATATCTTGTAGGTGTGTACGTCACACCCCCACTACTGGATGTCCACATGTCTTGTAGGTGTGTACGTCACACCCCCACTACTGGATGTCCATATATCTTGTAGGAGTGTACGTCACACCCCCACTACTGGATGTCCACATATATTGTAGGAGTGTACGTTACACCCCACTACTAGCTGTCCATATATCTTGTAGGAGTGTACGTCACACCCCACTACTGGCTGTCCACATATCTTGTAGGAGTGTACGTTACACCCCCACTACTGGATGTCCACATATCTTGTAGGTGTGTACGTTACACCCCACTACTAGCTGTCCATATATCTTGTAGGAGTGTACGTCACACCCCACTACTGGCTGTCCACATATCTTGTAGGAGTGTACGTCACACCCCCACTACTGGATGTCCACATATCTTGTAGGTGTGTACGTTACACCCCACTACTAGCTGTCCATATATCTTGTAGGAGTGTACGTCACACCCCACTACTGGCTGTCCACATATCTTGTAGGAGTGTACGTCACACCCCACTACTGGCTGTCCACATATCTTGTAGGTGTGTACGTTACACCCCACTACTGGCTGTCCACATATCTTGTAGGAGTGTACGTTACACCCCACTACTGGCTGTCCACATATCTTGTAGGAGTGTACGTCACACCCCACTACTGGCTGTCCACATATCTTGTAGGAGTGTACGTTACACCCCACTACTGGCTGTCCACATATCTTGTAGGAGTGTACGTTACACCCCACTACTGGCTGTCCACATATCTTGTAGGAGTGTACGTTACACCCCACTACTGGCTGTCCACATATCTTGTAGGAGTGTACGTCACACCCCACTACTGGCTGTCCACATATCTTGTAGGAGTGTACGTCACACCCCACTACTGGCTGTCCACATATCTTGTAGGAGTGTACGTCACACCCCACTACTGGCTGTCCACATATCTTGTAGGTGTGTACGTTACACCCCACTACTGGCTGTCCACATATCTTGTAGGAGTGTACGTTACACCCCACTACTGGCTGTCCACATATCTTGTAGGAGTGTACGTCACACCCCACTACTGGCTGTCCACATATCTTGTAGGAGTACACGTTACACCCCACTACTGGCTGTCCACATATCTTGCAGGAGTGTACGTTAACCCCCATTACTGGCTGTCCACATATCTTGTATGAGTATACATTAACCCCCACTACTGGCTGTCCACATATCTTGTAGGAGTGTATGTTACACCCCATTACTGGCTGTCCACATATCTTGTAGGAGTACACGTTACACCCCACTACTTTCTGCTTATTGAACTAAGATGAGAGAGGGATCATTTTATGGATGTAGTCAGGCAGTTATTATAGAATTAGTTTCGAGCTCCTCATTTTCTAATCTTATGATCTTATGTATCTCTACTCCCATCCACCTCCCCTCATGTAGCACACATCTCTCTGTCTCTTTTCTTATCTTACCATCTGACTTCTCCTCTCTCTGTCGCACCTTTCTCTATACCTGATCATCTAACATGTAGTTATAGATAATTGTACTTCACCGTTTGTTATCGTTGTCCTTGTATTCTGAAGAAGGCCATAGGCCGAAACATCAGTATTGCGTTGTGTTCCTTCCTTCTAAAGCTGTCACCATACCTTGGAGTGTTTATCACACCCCACCACTGTCTCCTTGCTACCAGTTTTATCGCAGCATTGCCATTAGTTGCCTGTTCCCCCCCCCCTTTTATATAATACATGTTCTAGTGATGAAGACTTTATGGAACAATGTTGGTTGTAGTGGACCATGTAGAACTAAGTGTTCGGTAACGAAAGAAATTAGGGATACAGAAACGACAACTTAATATACATTTTTTTGTTCAGATTGTAGGCAACAGGCTTACATCGATATGAATTAGCAGCTGCCAGACGCCGTATTACCAAGGAGACAAATAATCATAAATGACAATTATTATAAAGGGAAACTTCCGAGGCGATAATCAGCGAATCAATTCAGAGGAAGAGGTATGTTTACATCACTCGGAAAGTTGTTTCGTGGTAGGATGGGAGTGCGTCATCGTTAGTTCCGTAAACTCGTTATTATGATGTTCTCGTTTTTAGTTAGCTGAGTGGCAGTGTTCCCTAGCGTCTAGCTTTTCGGGGCAAGGCGCTGTGCCACTGAGTACGGGTTCGATCCTGTTTTGGTCCATATTTTTTTCTGTTGTTGATTATTTGTCAATTTTTCCGAGTGCTATTAACATACCTCTTCCTCTGAATTGTTTTCCAAGCATGGTCGCTGATTGCGCTCTTTTTTTTTCTAGCGTCTACCCGATGAATACTAAAGAAATAAATATACCTCTTTACCATCTGCCGTAAAAGAACGTTAAGTGGGCGTAGCTGCGTTGTGTTGAGGTTTGCAATTATAGTTATTTCAAGCCCCCTGTATCACTGCCAACAAAAGAAAATCTTTAATTGCTCAACTGCCCGTGCCAGTGGAATCATCCAAATTAACATCTCATTGAATATTCAAACAAAGAAAGGCAAGTGCAGGTCCCATCATAGCAGATACAGCACACGTCAAAAAACATAAGGCGTATCAGCACCGAAAGTGAATGCAGCTGAACTGTCCTTCAGCATTGTACTTTTTAGCACTACGTTGCCTTCCCTACATGATACCTACTCGCTTAACAAGACTGAACAGACTGTTTCTATGTACACCGCTAAGAGGTGATGCAGGATCATACCCATTCAGAGGCATGCAGTCAGCTGTGGGTCGCTCATTTTCTGGATGAGCATTTTCTCTGATGGCAAATTTTACCAAAACAGGGGGCTAAGGCGCCGTGCATCAACAGAGCTGAAAATTGTAAGCGAATCATAGCTGATGGTTTGCGCTAGCGTCGGTTAACCATAACTATTCTGGTCCTACTCCCCCCCCCAATCGTGGTGTCTCTTGAAACAGATTAACCAGTCTAGTCTGTCCAAGTGAATAGGGATCGATAACGAAAGGGACTCGATACTCAAAAATCCCGTGCAGAAGTCAGATCTTTTTGGGCCGGAAGACGCATATATCAGTCCCACTACAAACATCAACACAACGCACCCACACCCACTTAGAGATGAATAACAAAGAAGTGTAACAATTCCTTTAGTCATCAGGCGAACACAAACAAACAAGCAATTAAAGGAATAACATGTCACGTAGACGAATGAATCTAGCAGATTTAACGTCTACTCTACATTTTATTTTTCTTACGTCATTTCTTCAAGTTAGACATCATTTCGTTTTCTAATATTATTTTTCAACTCTTTATATTTCTTTTTAATGTCTACAATATGTTTCCAGATTTTTTAACTGAAAGAGAAATCCCTCAGAAATGTCCTGGGTACATATTTGTATCTCAGATTTAGTCTATGATTAAAAAAAAACAAAAAACGTAAGATGATATTAAGAGCTAAAGCAATAGACAACGGGGATGATGGGTGGCCTGGTAGGACTAGAGGTACGACGTCGGTCTCAGGACAGAAAGGACCCGGGTTCAAATCCCACCGTAATCGGTGGTGATTATTCATAAATAGGGAAATAAAATCCTTGTTTCTTTATGACGTTATGGGAGCCGTGATAGCTCAGTAGTTAGTCAACTGGACTACAAAGGATAAGAGGTAGGGTTCGATCCTGATCGACAACTTTCGGGTTCACCCAGGCTTAAATGGGTACCGGGGGTTTTTTTTCCTGGGAAAGTAAAGCGGCAATGACGTGATACTGACCACATTGCCCCAAAATTCATGTGTCGAAGGTCTGTACAATTGATGGTCTCTAACACCATATTCCCTATACGCCACTTGGCGTGACAGGGCTCTTTACTTTTTTTTTTTACTCTTTATGACGTTACCGTCTCTTGATCTCTTGCATAATGAGATCCAATGTCCATCCCTCTCGGAAAACGGCAATAAACAGGCAGGAGGTACCGTGTGCACTCGCGCACGTTAAACAGTTGTTAGAAGTTAAAATCGGAAAAGCTTAGTCTATATATAGCCGCTGCTGAGGCAGGAATGTGATCAGAAACCAACCCACATCGTGGTTCTCTGGCTGTACAACGGAGTTCGTTCACCTGGACGTGGATTCTCCACGGGTTTTCTCGAGATTCTCGCGGGAGGATATCGGAGCACATAAAGATTTGACATGTGTGTAGTGATGATGATCCTAACAACAAACACACAATAAATAAACAAGCCAATAGAAAGACGAGACAAGCTACGGCGTTTCGGCAAATGCCTTCATCAGGTAAAATACTAGAAATATTTATACAAAAAACAAATATGATAGGGAAAGTATATTAAAGCTACCCACGTCAGCTTTCATTTTGTGAGTTCCCTAAACGATACTTGCTTGGGGACGCGGTTATTATTCATTATTTTAACCAGCTACCTTAATCTTCAGAGTTAATGATCACTTTAAAAAGATAAGAATGCAGTGATGATAAATATATAGAACTACAATGTAGTAATTATAAATATATGGAACTACAATGTAGTAATTATAAATATATGGAACTACAATGTAGTAATTATAAATATATGGAACTACAATGTAGTAATTATAAATATATGGAACTACAATGTAGTAATTATAAATATATGGAACTACAATGTAGTAATTCTTGTAGTAAGGAATTCTTGGAGAAGACAGATAGAAGCAGAGATGAGGATGGTGGGGAGGACGTGGAATGATCTTAAAAGAATGGCAAGAGACAGAACGACTTGGAAAGTGTTTGTTGAAGACCCATGCTCCACTGGGAGCTATAAAGGTAGAAGAAGAGAAGAGAGACAATGTAGTAATTATAAATATATGGAGCTACAATGTAGTAATTATAAATATATGGAGCTACAATGTAGTAATTATAAATGTATGGAACTACAATGTAGTAATTATAAATATATGGAACTACAATGTAGTAATTATAAATATATGGAACTACAATGTAGTAATTATAAATATATGGAGCTAAGAATACAGTGGCTGGTTGATTTATAAAGTCAGTTTTAAATTGACTGATATGTTTGTGTGTGTGTGGAACTAATGATGAGATAATGATGAGTTTATGGAGCTAACGATTAGTAATGACTAATTTATGGAACTAACGATGAGGGATGATGAGTTTATGAAACTAACGATGAGTGATGACGAGTTTACGGAACTAACGATGAGTGATGATGAGTTTAACGGAACTAACGATGAGTAGTGACGAATTTATGGAACTAACGATGCGTGATGATGATTTTACGGAACTAACGATGAGTGATAGTGAGTTTATGGAAATAATGCTGAGTGATGGTGATTTTATGAAACTAACGATATTGTAGTGACGAGTTTATGGACCTATGTGGGTGGTTATGACTAGTTCCTTAAATTAATTGGTCGTTGAGGGGAGGTTTTTGAGACTAACACGACGGTGGTGACGACAATGTTCACACAAAAAACGTTTTAACTTAGAACCTGTGGAACAAAAGAACCAGCTTAGGACAAACTTTAATAACCGAAAGAACGCCGAGGGTTGTTTATTCGTGAAACTAACAAAGTTCTTAACAACAACATTTATAAAACTTAAGGACTCGATTTCGACTATTTTATAACGTTAAAGGGGCGGCAGTGGGACAAAAGTTTGGAAACACTGCTGTCGATCTTCACTCATGAACTAAGAACCCTCGCCACTTTTTGTTTTTATTTCTGTATATCGTCCTCGTTTTATGCTCGTTCACAAGAGGCATCTTACAGCTTTTCACTACAGTCCATTACGTTGAGCCTTTCCCCGTAACTCCTTGGCCGTTATTATATTTTAATGGTGTTTTTCACGGTGTGCGAAAGGCATTAGAGAAATCGCCCGAGCAGAACATTTTCCGCCCTCATCTTGTGCTCGAGTGACTCGCTATGTTACGGAAAGTCTGCAGTCCGGAATTCGATTGAGCAGGAAAGTGAAAATTATCAATGAAAAGATCTTTACTCTAATTATTTCTTTCTTTATCTTCTCTCTCTCTCTCTCTCTCTCTCTCTCTCTCTCTCTCTTTCTCTGTTGAACTTTCTTCATTTTCATCTGCGTGCGTATTTATTTATCCTTCACATTATTTTTTTACGATCCTACTTTTATTTTAACTTTCCTTCTTTATATTCTTTCAACATCCATTAATATACATCTATGTCCTTCCGCTATCTCCCATTGTCTCTCTCTTATTTCTTTCAGTCCCTCGAACTTTCTTCTCATATCTCTCTATTCCATCTCTACTTTAACTCAGTCACTCTCACTCATCCACACTATTTGTCATTATTTGTCACACACCCACACCCACACACACACACACTGTCTCTTTACGTCTCACTCTTACGTCAAACATCTTGTTTACTATTTCACACAATCTCTTTCTTTCTATCTATCGCTTCCTCCAACTTTAGCATCCTATGCCACTCCAGTTTACTTTCTCGCAAAAGAAAAACTAAAATACCAGGAGAAAGGAGATGAGGTCAGACAAAACAAATACATCTTGTTCATTCTACGGTCAGTCATGCCTATCCTATATCGACAGATAAGTCACGAGCGAAAGTGTTCAGTAGCACCGCATCCAGCATAAGACATTAACATATCAAGCTACTGACAAGTCGATTGATTTCATAGATTTCAATCACCCTATCTCAGCTTCAAACGTCTCGCTTGCTCTCTTTTCATTCTCTCTCGTTCTCTCTCTTAAATATATATAATAGTAGTAGTAGTAGTAGCCTCCGTCAGTCATCGTTGACTATGGATTTTTCAGCGCCCCTGGAAATGTTATTTTTCTTTTCTTTTCTTTCGTCGTATATTCTCTTTCTCTAAGAATCTGTCTCTGCTTCATGTTTGAGGTGAACCTTTAGAGTGTCTTTCCAAAGATTGCGGTCTGCAGCTATGTCTTCCCATGCTGCATATATATATATATATATATATATATATATACGTAATAAATATGTGCTATTAATATAGTGAAAGAAGACTTCGTTTTTTTTTATATAATTGTTTGGTGTTCATGGCCTCTATACAATTTATATCAAATTAATATTTTGATTACCGTAAAATGTAAAGTAAAGTACCCCCGTCACGCCAAGTGGCGTATAGGGAATATAGTGTTAGTGACCATAAATCGTACAGACCTTCGGCACATGATTTTTGGGGTAGTGTGGTCGGTATTATGCCCGTGCCACTTTACTTTCTCAGAAAAAAATTCCAGTGCCCATTAAAGGCTGGGGGAATCTGGAAGCCGTTGGTTGGGATCGAACTCTACCTCTTGTCCTTTCTAGTCCAGTTCACTAACCACTGAGCTATCGCGGCTCTCTATGGTTACAGTAGTATATGCTTATCATAAGACCTCATATTGTTTAATGTCCTTATTTCTACACAAAAGACTCAAATTGTTGTTCTTGTTCCGTTCGCTAGCTTTCAACTTTGACGAAGTACCTAGAGACTAGGGACTGAATTTTGCGTGTTAATCCATTTTTCCCTTGCAGCCGTGTGCACAGGGGTCCCTCGCCGCACAGGCAAATAACTCCGACTTCTGAGGTACTCATGTTTTTTTTTTCCGTCGATGAGTAACTGACGTTTCAAGCCGGGCCTCGCTGCTGAGACCGGGGGTGGTTGTCGCAGAGAGAATTCATAAATAAAAATCCCAACCGGTGTAGCCGATATTTGAACCCACAACCTCTCTGTCCCGAGGCCGTAGTCTTGCCTCGAGACCAACCAGTCCCCCATGGACTGGGAATATGAGGAAACTGCAACAAGGAACACTTTTCATGCATAGCCTGCAAAGGTTCCTGCCGCCTATCCACCATATACCAGAAGTTCACGTCCTCCCGAAAGTGATGATCGTCATATTTCTTTAAAAATGTATAGCGCTTGATGATGTTAGGCCATCGTTGTTGACTCCAATTTCGAACATATAAACACACAATTAGTCGTCAGATTATCCCTTCGCACATCAAACAACAGACCGTAAGATTAGCGTAACGCCGGTCTAGGGATTTACGATGAGCCATTACAATGACGTAGCACACATAACAATGTCGGACACACTGCAATGACGCGCCCTTTAGAATCCTGATTACTCTAGTGAATGTAGCCTTGGACTAACAGAACACGGTGCAAATTCCATAAAGAGACAAAACTGCGACTGACGAAGCATTTCACATTAATAAGTAACATGGAACTAACTTGCGTCAAGCAAATCCAACAACGGCCATGAATAGCACCATTGTGACGTAAACCGCAAAACATGCCTAGACGATGGAAGGTCGCATTCACAACATTTGATTTGTCGAAAATGGAATATTGCCGGCGTACGACATTGTTTTATCAGCGCAGATGTAATAAGTAGATCATTATCTTGACTTTAAAGCATAGAAGTGAGATGGAGAACCGAAATTAAGCAGACATCGAATGCACTTTCTGCAGGGATCGAGAGTAACGTGGACTAGATCCGCCATCTAGGAAACGGAAGTCCAAAAAGACTCAAATGAGGAGAACTATAGATGAATGTATAAAGTAATGCATGTGTGTTTGTGAAGAGAGTTCGGGGGAAGGGAAATGAAAGAGGGCTTTAAAGGGAGATTGGGGGGGGGGGTAGGAAAAGCGTAATTAGAAGAATGGACTGTGGGAGAGGGGATGGAAAGGGAATGGCACATTAAGGAAATTAGATTGAGAGAGGTGGAATCGATGGGAGAGGCACTAAAAAGAAATTAGACAGAGAAGGGGAAGGGATACGAATGGCATATTAGAAAATTAGACTGAGAGGGGGAAGGGCATCATTAGAAAATTAGACAGACAGGGGAAGGGATAGGAAGGGCCTCATTAGAAAATTAGACTGAGAGGGGGAAGGGATAGGAAGGGCATCATTAGAAAATTAGACTGAGAGGGGGAAGCGATAGGAAGGGCATCATTAGAAAATTAGACTGAGAGGGGGAAGGGATAGGAAAGGCATCATTAGAACATTAGACTGAGTGGTGGGAAGGTACAAGAAGGGCATCATTAGAAAATTAGACTGAGAGAGGGGGAGGGATAGAAGGGTATCATTAGAAATTTAGACTGAGAAAGGGGGGGGGATAGGAAGGGTATTATTAGAAAAATTGACATTTAATGGGGGAGGGATAGGAAGGGCATCATTAGAAAATTAGACTAAGCGAGGGGGAGGAATAGGAAGGGCATCATTAGAAAATAAGTTTAAGAGAGAGGGGGGAGGGATAGGAAGGGCATCATTCGAAAATTAGACTGAGGTGGGTGGGGGGGGGTCATTTAAAAACAATTAGACTGAGAAAGTGGGAATCGACTAGTAAGGGGTATCATTTGGACATGAGATTTAGAGAGTGGTAAGGGATAGGAACGCCATTATTTGAAAATTAGAGTCAGAGAGGAGGACTGAGGAAGGGCATCATAAGAAAGTTAGACTTAGAGAGGGTGGAAGAGATAAGGACATCGTAAGAATAAGAGACAAGGAGGGGAGAGGTATACGAAGAGATAGGAATGGCACCATAAGGAAATTAGACTGGCAGAAGGAAAAGGGATAGAAAGGGCATCATAAGATAATTAGACTGTGAGAATGGGAGGGATAGGAAGGGCATCATAAGATAATTAGACTGTGAGAATGGGAGGGATAGAAAGGGCATCATAAGATAATTAGAATGTGAGAATGGGAGGGATAGAAAGGGCATCATAAGATAATTAGACTGTGAGAATGGGAGGGATAGGAAGGGCATCATAAGATAATTAGACTGTGAGAATGGGAGGGATAGGAAGGGCATCATAAGATAATTAGACTGTGAGAATGGGAGGGATAGAAAGGGCATCATAAGATAATTAGACTGTGAGAATTGGAGGGATAGAAAGGGCATCATAAGATAATTAGACTGTGAGAATGGGAGGGATAGAAAGGGCATCATAAGATAATTAGACTGTGAGAATGGGAGGGATAGAAAGGGCATCATAAGATAATTAGACTGTGAGAATGGGAGGGATAGGAAGGGCATCATAAGATAATTAGACTGTGAGAATGGGAGGGATAGGAAGGGCATCATAAGATAATTAGACTGTGAGAATGGGAGGGATAGAAAGGGCATCATAAGATAATTAGACTGTGAGAATGGGAGGGATAGAAAGGGCATCATAAGATAATTAGACTGTGAGAATGGGAGGGATAGAAAGGGCATCATAAGATAATTAGACTGTGAGAATGGGAGGGATAGAAAGGGCATCATAAGATAATTAGACTGTGAGAATGGGAGGGATAGGAAGGGCATCATAAGATAATTAGACTGTGAGAATGGGAGGGATAGGAAGGGCATTATAAGATAATTAGACTGTGAGAATGGGAGGGATAGAAAGGGCATCATAAGATAATTAGACTGTGAGAATGGGAGGGATAGGAAGGGCATCATAAGATAATTAGACTGTGAGAATGCGAGGGATAGGAAGGGAATTTCAAGAAAAAGAAGTTGAGAGGAAGTATAAGAAAAGGAAGGCATCATAAGAAAAAGAGACCGAGAGAAAGAAAATATATAGTATGGTCATCATAATGATAATAGGCTGAGTAAGGGAGAAGAGATAGGAAGGGCATTATATGAAAATTAAAGTTCAAGAGGGAGAAAGGATATTAAGGGCATATAAGAACATTAGATTGACAGAGCGGAGGAATAGGAAGAGCATAATAATACAATTAGATTTTTTAAAATATTTTTTTTTTTGGGGGGGGGGGGGACTGGGTGTGGGAAGGACAAGATAAGAAAAAAGATATCCAGAAAGGGGACAGGAAATCGTGTGAAAAATAGAGAGTGGGGATAGGAAGTGTTTCATAAGAAAAAGAAATAACTAAGGAAGAGGTAAAGGAAGAGTTAGGAAGGGCATCAAAATATAAGAAAATTAGAGTGTGAGGTGAAGAAGGGATAAAAGGGCATCATTGAATAATTAGACTCTGGGAGATGAGGAATTGGAAGGGCATCACAAGAAAAATAATCACAAGATAAGATGGTAAAGGATAGGAAAGGGATCATATTAAAAGAGACTGAGAGAAGTAAAATGTACAGTATGGTTCTATCCATCTATTGACCTTTCGAGCCGTAGCCGGCCCATACGAAACTGAGTGATGGGGAAGAGCATTATAACAATAGGAGCTACGCTAAAGGTAAAAAAAGTAAAGTACCACCGTCACGCCAAGTGGCGTTTAGGGAAATATGGTGTTAGTGACCCTATATTTAACAGACCTTCAACATCATCATCATCATCGAGTGCCTTCTCCGCAACGAAGGTTGGCTACCATTGATCGCCATTCTACTCTGTTTCTTGCTTTGATGGTGCAGGCTGTCATAGATCGACTTGTCCATCTTTTGATGTTACTCGTCCATGTTAGTCTTGGTCTGCCTCTGCCTCTTTTACCTTGTATTTTTCCTTCTATTACTTTTAGTAGGCAGTTGTGTCTTTTAACATGCCACAAAAATTTCATTTGTCTTGTCTTGATTGTATTTAGTAGTTCTCTTTTTATTTTCAGTTGTTTTAAAACTTCATCGTTTGTTATTTTTTGTTTGCATCCAATTCTACCTATTCTTCTATAAATCCACATTTCAAAGGCTTCACTTTTCTGTTCTGTTTTCTTGTCTAATGTCCATGTTTCTGCACCATACAGGAATATTGATAAGATGTAACATTTTGCCATTCTTAGTTTCAGCCCTGTTGATATTTGTTTGTTGTTAATATATTTTTCATGGCATTAAAATTACTTTTTGCCATACCTATTCTTTTGTTTATTTCAATTTTGCATTTTCCATCATTTACAGACCTTCAGCACATGCTTTTTGGGGTAATGTGGTCGGTATTACGCCCGTGCTGCTTTACTTTCCCAGAAAAAATCCGGTACCCATTTAAGGCTGGGTGAACCCGGAAGCCGTGGGTTGGGATCGAACCCTACCCTTGTCCTTTGTAGTCCAGTTCACTAACCACTGAGCTATCGCCGCTCCCCACGCTAAAGGGGCGAGTAAAAAAACTAAGGGTAAAAAGGGAAACCGAATATGAAAAAAATGCAGGGAATAAGACATGAGAGAAAAGGGGAAAAAATACGATTAAATTTAAAGAACAAAAGAATATTTCTAAGACATGTGGGACAATGGAAAGGAAACAAAGGGAACAGAGATGCAACAGTTAAAATATATATATATATATATATAAGAAAGAACAAAATCCGAGGAATTAAGACGCTAAGTCTAGAATAGAGAGAAGATAAAGAGGACTGAGTGTGAATGACATAATAGTAAATGAAACAGATACAGAAGAGCTGAGAGAAGAAATAGAAATGAGAGGTGAGAGAACGGTGATAGCATGAAGAAGGAAAGCTGAAAAAAAAGGATAACCGAAGACAGACAAGTTGAGCTAAAGATACAAATGATATAAAGACTCTGAGGAAAGAATGAGAGTAGAAAATGTAAAAGAGGCAAAAGAGTATCGTTGATAAAGTAAACAGACGAAATGACAAGGAGAAATCTGGCCCAACTTCCTACCGGAAGTACGTCATCTAGAAAAGATCACTAACCACCAAATGCTGCCGTTACCCCTCATTGCCTTCAATGTATGCCCTTTGCTTCATGTCCGCACACCCCTTCTCTTTGAACTCTCCCGGAATGATCTATAATTTATTACAGAACAGTCTCATATGACGTCAAAACATGTTTTTGGAAATCCATTTTCCTTCTTTCCGTACAAACACAACGTCATTATCATCAACATCACAATCACGTGAGTCACGTGGACTTCCGGGTGAACCGCTGTCGCTGAATTAACAATATTTCTGTTCCCTATTCATAATCTTGACATTGATTGAGACTACACTCAGAATGTTTCTATAACAGACACAAAATAAGATGGAAGAGGAGCTCATGATAGGCCTAGAGTAAGTTTGACTGACAGCATCGAAGAAACATCAATTAGCAATGGTTAAATCTGCCAGAAGGCAAGAACTAGAACTGTATATCTTATTCTATACCCAAAGGGGTACAACAGGAAGTAGAGAGAGAGAGAGGAAGAGAGAGATCGTTCCTTCTTTTCAATACATATGGTAACTCTTTCCCTACGTTTCGACGCACTGTACGTCATGTCAATGTCAGTCGCTTACGTTTAGCCGCACAGTGCGTCACTTTCAATTTGATTAGTGTAAACTGTCATCAAACCATTTTATTTTTGCATGTCTTGTATCATCTTGGTTTTGGTGAAATCTAATTCCGTGTTCAATTATTTAAAAATTCATATTTAATATGTTATGTGTTAGATATGTATAAACATGTAGACAGATATTTAAAACCATGAAAAATGTTGCCTCTGAAATCACTTCCGTTGCATTTATAAAACCTGTACTGAAAGAGATAAACAGATAATCTAAGCACGAAAATGTGTTTTATTTACATTCATTCTCTAATTCAGTTGATACCAATATTTTTCTTCTGAGCAGATTAGAGAATCTCATGATGATATCAAACCCGTGTTCTTTTTTGTCGCAAAGTAATCGCGCTACCACTAGACAACAATAGGGCTGAAAAAAAATGAAAACATTCGAATGATGAATTAGTTAAATTTCGAACTTCACACATAATGGTATGTTTAAAACAAATAACTTTCTCTCGACGCTGGACATTACAAATAACATATTGAAGAGGCGAGAGTAGATTAAAGACGGTAATTAACTTATTTCTAAATGGCCAATTTATTTATTATTATGGCCCTTGTTGCTAGTGTCGTCACAGTTTGCCACCTGCCAGTACGTGCATTAAATTAACATTTCCGGTATATTAGTGCGGTTATCTACTTTAATTGTTTTGATTGCCGCTCACTCTCACTTTGTTCACAGATTGGACTAAAAATGTAGCTCTTTTTTTTACCTTTGTTGACAGCTTAGATTAAAATTGTAGCTCAATCCCACTTTTTGGGGGAACTGGTTGGTCTCGAGGCAAGACGCCGACCTCGAGACAGAGAGGTTGTGGGTTCAAATCCCGGCTACACCGGTTGGGATTTTTATTTATGATTTCTCTCTGCGGCAACAACCCTGGTCTCAGCAGCGAGGCCCGGCTTGAAACGTCAATTACTCATGGACGGAAAAATATAAGTACCTTCGAAGTCGGAGTTATCTGCCTGTGCGGCGAGGGACCCCTGTGCACACGGCTGCCAGGGAAAAATGGATTAACACGCAAAATTCAGTTCATAGTCTCAAGGCACTTCGTCTGAGGTAACTGGCGAACGAAAAAAAAATACACACAAAAAACCACTCCCACTTTGTTACCTCCCTTGAATCAATTTAAAATACATTCTATAACCACGACTCTGCTACTATCAGTTCTGTTATTTTAACCTTCCTTTGTTAGTTTAACTGCCTTGTTTGCTGCCAAAATAAAAACAACTACAATTTCAACAAATAACACCTTTCTTCGTTTCCCCACTATATGTCCCCAGCATGACTCAAGCTCCACCATATCTTGAAACAATTCTGACTTCTACTTGTTTTGGGACATCTCGTCCACATATAAATATTCTCAACAAGCATACACAGACGCACAATTATATTATTATGGTAGGATTTATTAGGATTTGGAAGTATAGAACAGGTCCCACGATAGGAATGCAAAGAAAAAGCTTAAGAACCCAGAAATAGACATAAATTCTAATGAGGAAATATATCAAATGAGAAGTAAAACTTGTGTATTCGCTAAAACTTTAGAGAGCCGCGATTGCTCAGTGGTTAGTGAACTGGACAACAAAGGACAAGAGGCAGGGTTCGATCCCAAACGACGGCATCCGGTTCGCCAAGCTTTTAATGGGTACCGGATTTTTTTTTTCTGGGAAAGTAAAGCGGCACGGGCGTAATACCGACCACATTACCCCAAAAATCATGTGCCGAAGGTCTGTAAAATGTATGGTCGCTAACACCATATTCCCTATACGCCACTTAGCGTGACATAGGTATTTTACTTTACTTTTTATTCGCTAAAACTTAGTCATTTACTGAATGCCCTTCATGCCCCTTTGGGAGTATAGGTCATGGTCTTACTGCTCATTCTTATTCCTGTAATAAGAACTGGAGTCGTCAGTCGCTGGACACTGAGGGAATTGCTGAGGAGGGGATCTGAGCACCTTTGGACATGTTCGGAGTGCAATGATGATGACCCGCAAATAACTCAATTCCTGTAATGTTTGCTTCTTTTCCCTTTCGATCAAGGCCAAGGCCACTGGGAGTGGGGTTGTGTGTCTTCATTGTTTATCTTCTCTGTGTACTCCTGTATGCCCTGTTGTTTTGTTTGCTTGTGTATTCCATGACAAAAACTGTCTTACCGTAATGGCATCTCTTGAATTAACTTAAATAAAGTATCAGATTCAGAGTGTTGGTAATAAAATGCATATTACCGTGTAAAGAACAGAAGCTTAAATGATACCTTTAAGTTATCACAAGTACACCATTATGTTTTATTTCCAGTGTAAATTATGAAAAAAGTTTAGGTTTTGCTTCCAATTAATATCTTTATTTTATATGGCGTCCTGTTGATCAATGCTTTTTATCATCATCATCATCATCATCATCATCATCATCATCATCATCATCATCATCATCATCAAGTACCAATCCTGCTGGCGTAGGTGATCATGTTTCTCCACAACTTTAGATCACGACAGTTATTTATCATTTCTGTTGTTGACCTTCTGCCAAACCATTCTCTTAAGCTGTCTGGTATCTTTTCTCTTTGCTTCCCTCTATCTCTTCGTCCCTCAATTTTCCCATTTGTTACAATATATTCCAGTTGTTCTCTTCTCATTACATGGCCAAAAATTATGATTGTTTCTTCCTAACATTGGAAACCAGCTCTCTTTTTGCTTTGGTCTCCTTCAGAACGCCTTCATTACTCCTAGTTGTCCATGTCACTCTCAAAACTCCTCTGTAAAACCACATTTCTACAGCCTCCAGTGATTTTCATGTCTGTTGTCCTATTGTCCATGTCACTCTCAAAACTCCTCTGTAAAACCACATTTCTACAGCCTCCAGTGATTTTCATGTCTGTTGTCCTATTGTCCATGTCACTCTCAAAACTCCTCTGTAAAACCACGTTTCTACAGCCTGCAGTGATTTTCATGTCTGTTGTCCTATTGTCCATGTCACTCTCAAAACTCCTCTGTAAAACCACATTTCTACAGCCTCCAGTGATTTTCATGTCTGTTGTCCTATTGTCCATGATTCACATCTGTATGTTAAGACTGGCTCTACATAACATTTAAGAACTCTTTTTCCTGTTTCCATTGTCAAAGGTGGACCGCACAGTATCCTCCTCATCCTCTGGAAAACCGCTTTAGCCTGAGCCATTCTGCATCTCACCTCTGTTGTACACCCACCATCTGAGGTCAATACTGTTCCTATGCTTTTTATACGTTACTGTAAAGAGAGGAAAAAGTCATGAAATTAGTTGAACCAAAACTGGCATGGCAACCAGGCAGGTGATTGATAAAATGGCCTACCTAGTCCTCATAATGTTAAGTCGAAGAGACGTCGTTGTGTTGTAGTAGGTTTAAGGTCTATATACATTCAAGCCTGTTTATTAGTAGCGGCTCGAATTGCTTGAACTATATCAGGACGTTACTAGGGAATGCGGGGGGCTGCTTGAACATAAACAAATAATTCATTGAGCTGGAATGTAATCGTGTTATGTATTCTGATAAAACATTAGAGTAGTCGTGGCCTCTATGTCGCCTCTCAATATCTACCATTACCTGCCCTATTATACTGTTTTGGCAATGTGTTTATTACACAGCACTATCATCTTTGACTCATGATTGTACATAGACATTACGACGGTGGATTTATGTTGCCTTCAGGAGGCTGTAGAAATGTGGTTTTACAGAAGAATGTTTTGAATACCAATGAGCAGCTAAGAAGAGTAATGAAAATGTTTAAAAAGATGCCAAAGCAAAAAGAGAATTAATTTCCAATATTAGGAAGAAACAATCATCATTTTTTGGCCATGAAATGAGAAGAGAACAGCTGGAATATATTGTAACAACTGGAAAAATTGAGGGACGAAGAGATAGAGGGAAGCAAAGAGAAAAGATACCAAACAGATTAAGAGAATGGCCTGGCAAAAGGTCAACAACATAAATGATAAATAACTGTCGAGATCGAAAGTTGTGGAGAGACATGATCACCTACGCCAGCAGTTCCGGTACTTGATGATGATGATGATGCTGATAATCCTCTTTGAAGAATCTCTGTCCACTTGTGTTGTCTGGTACTTTCATATATTTCTAAGTAAGTAATTTCATTCTGCCATTTCCGTCCTTTGATTCTGCGTCCACTCCAGAAATGAAAGTCTATTTTCGTGACTGTCGTGTTTGTTCTACTCCGTGTGTGACATCTTCACTTAAAGTAGATAAAAGCACGTTGACATCGCAGGAGAAGAAAGCCAGAAGACGACTATCTTTACTCATGATATTGGCATGCACTCTACCCTCCTGGGAGCAAATTAAGGAAACGCTTTATTTCGTCTTCTTTTCCCTCTTCATTTCCTCTTGTACCCGTTCTGGCATCAAGGGAAATAAAAAGTTCTGGTTCTCGCTATCTGACAGCTTCAATCATTGCCATTTGGAGTTGCTCTAACGTTTCTTTGATGTTGTCAGTCCATCTAACTGTGGGTCTGCCTTTTCCTCTTCTCCCCTCTTCTCTTTTATTATATTATTTGTGGGGTATGGAATTGCACAGCATTCTTTCTAGATGGGTAAACTAGTTTAGTTGTTGTTTCTACATGTAGCTTAGTTTTCAAATCAACCGATGACAACCTGCACCATCAAAGCAAGAGATAGAGCAAAAATGGCGCTCCATGGTAGCCAACCTTCGTTGCGGAGACGGCACTCAATGATGATGAGCTTAGTTTTTGGTTCAATTTCTACTTTTTTTAAAATAACACTATTACTGATTCTGTCTTTTCTGAACAGTCCAAGCTCTTTCTTCAGACATCTCATGCTTAGTCGTAAGTGACCATGTTTGGCATTTGTAGCACAAGATGGAATGAATATACTCTGTATAAGATGTTTCTTGGTGTTAATATTGACTACTTTGTGCTGAAGTATAGGGAATAGGTGTCCCGGTAGTTGGTTTGCCTTGTTGCATCGGATGTCTATTTCTTTGTCATTTTTACAATCTCCAGAAAATGTAGGTCCCAGATATTTAAAGTTTGTTACTTATTTTTAACTTGGGATTCTATAATTATGTTTAGATGAATACTAAATTATTTTTTAACTTGGGGTTCTATAATTATGTTTAGATGAATACTAAATTATTTTTTAACTTGGGGTTCTATAATTATGTTTAGATGAATACTAAATTATTTTTTAACTTGGGGTTCTATAATTATGTTTAGATGAATACTAAATTATTTTTTAACTTGGGGTTCTATAATTATGTTTAGATGAATACTAAAATATTTTTAAAAATTTATTAATACTAAACAAAAAAATTAACATAGTAAAGACATTTTTTTTCATTTGCCAGCTTTGACCTCTGACGAAGTCCCTACAGACTAGGAACTGAATTTTGTTTGTTAATCCATTTTTCCCTGGTAGTCGTGTGCACAGGGGTCCCTCGCGGCACAGGCAAATAACTCCGTATTCAGAGGTACTCATATTTTTTCCGTCGATGAGTAATTCACGTTTCAAGCCAGGCCTCCCGGCTGAGACAAGGGGTGTTTGTCGTAGAGAGAAATCACAAATAAAAATCCCCACTGGTGCAGCCTGGTTTTGAACCCACAACCTCTCTGGGATCGAGGCCGGCGTCTTGCCTCGAGACCAATCAGTCACCCAAGTAATAACATGTCACTGTATGTTTCGTTCAACGGCAATACCCTGAGCTACTTTATCGCATATCCATTCACTGGACACAATGTTAAACCAGGCGTTAAGACGTATAGCAAGCGAATGTACAATAATGCTCAATAATAGTAGAGATGCATATCGTACATGATTACATACACTGCATTATGAAAGAGATTTGAAAGATATTTAGATTGAATTATCATCATCTAGTACCATGCCTGCTGGCGTAGGTAAACATGTCTCTCCACAACTTTCGATCTCAACAGTTATTTATCATTTCTGTTGTTGACCTTCTGCCAAACCATTGTCTTAAGCTGACTGGTATCTTTTCTCTTTGCTTCCCTCTATCTCTTCGTTCCCTCAACTTTCCCAATTTTTCACAATATATTCCAGCTGTTCCCTTCTCATAACATGCCACAAAAATGAAGACTGTTTTTTCCTAATATTGGAAATTAGCTCCCTCTTACCTTTGGCCTAAATCAAGTAGAATTTCTTACAGTAATTCCCAACTGTATTACCAACCGAATTACCAACAGTAAACAAACATCAAAACAGACTATTTAAAACTGAGACGACTAAGCTCAGTGTTTCTATTTATTGGGCCCAAACGTTTTTATTTACACGTACATATCAGCATGACAAGGAAAATAATAGAAACTAGCAGGCCCAAATATCCTTCCACAATATGGACAATCCAGTTACTGATTCCATACTTAAACTCAAAACGATTTATTGAACAACTTCACTAAGTTTGGTTGTGTTCTAGGACAAAAACCTAAAACAGTCCTGGTGCATGCCTTCCTCGACAGAGCAACAACAAACGTTGTCGTGAATAGAGGTACTGGGATAGTTATCTCATTCTCAAACAAGCACGGTGAGACAATAATTCTTCTTGCTGGAGAAATCTGCTCAAGCTATGCAGGAGAAACTCAGACCATAGAAGAAGCTGTCAATGTGATTTATACCAACAAACCAAGCCTGCCACCACGTAGTCATCCTCCTCATATGGAGTGTCTTTCCCAATAAACATGAGAAATAAACGAAACAAAAAGCGAACTACACTCCAACGTATAACGTCTCACATTTGTAAAGTGGGAAATGAGAAAGAAGAAATACTGCTGCAAAAAAAAATATATGGGGAATGTGTCATTTGGAATATTCTGCTCAATATTTTATGTTGTTTTTTTTTTTAACAAGATCCTCTGCCCTTTTCGTAGATACAGGCAGGAGTCAGGTAGTCAGGGTGATAAGTAAGTACTGCTGGCTAGTAGGTTGCCAGGCTGGCTTGTACGTTGGCTGGCTAGCTGGCTGGTAGGTTGGTTGGTTGGCTTGCTGGTAGATTGGCTGGTAGGTTGGCTGGCTGGTAGGTTGGCTGTTTGGCTTGCTGCTTAATAGGCTGGATGACTGGTAGATTGGCTGGCTGGCTGGTAGGTTAGCTGGCTAGCTGGTAGGTTTGCTGGCTGTCTGGATGGTAGGTTGGCTGGTTGACTGGATGGTAGGTTGGCTGGTTGACTGGATGGTAGGTTGGCTGGTTTGCTGGTTGGCTGGATGGTAGGTTGGTTGGTTGGTTGGCTTGCTGGTAGATTGGCTGGTAGGTTCGCTGGCTGGCTGGCTGATTGGTTGAAGATAACTAAATTGACATGTTTGCTGGATGGTAATTTGATTGGTTACTGAGTTGGTTGGTTGAATAGTTAGCTATTTAGATGTTTAGACAGAAAAATAGGTATATGGTTTGGCAAATCAATTAGTTGGTTGATGATAATTTGGTTGAGAGCTAGACAGGGTATGCAATAGATTATCAAAAAAGTAGGCAAACAGTGTAGATTAGTTGATCAGTAGATTTGGTAGTTTTTTTTGTCGATAATTTAAGGTAGGTATGTTGGTAAGTAATTAGGCTAGTACTTAATCAGGTTGGTAGGAAGGTTGATTGGTAAACGTATTGATTAGTAGGTTGGTTGAGAGATAAGTAGATAGACAGGTTCTTTGAAAAAAAAGGTGTTAAAAATGTAATATGATGTTTGAGAAAAGCTGTAGAAGTGACCAGAAGAGAAGCAAAGAAATTTGAGTTTTGATATACAAATAAACAATACCCCCTTTTACATTGAATTTTTTTCTTTAGTTGTTAACTATCATCATCATCATCATCAAGTACCATGTCTGCTGGTGTAGGTGATCATGTCTCTCCACAATATTCGATCTCGACAGTTATTTCTCATTTCTGTTGTTGACCTTCTGCCAAGCCATTGTCTTAAGCTGCCTAGTATTTCTTTCTCGTAGCTTCCCTCTATCTTTTCCTCCCTCACTTTTCCCAGTTGTTACAATATATTCCAGCTCTTCCCTTCTCAGTACATGGCCAAAAAATGATGATTGTTTCTCCCTAATATTGGATATTAGCATTCTTTTTTCCTTTCATATCTTTTAGAACGTTTTCATTACTCTTCTTAGCTGTCAATGTTATTCTCAACATTCTTCTGTAAAACCACATTTCTACAACCTCCAGTGATTTTCTTGTCTGTTGTCCTATTGTTAACTATAGAGACACACAGTGATCATATGAGTTTAAATATATTATGTTTGAATGACGTCAGACTAAGGCGCCTGACACACAGAGTTAGAAGCTGTCAGCGACTTACAGCTCAGGGCTTGCACCAGGATAGGTGAACCATAACCATCCAGACCTTACTCCACTTCCTCGTGGTGTCTCTAGGAGCAGAACAACCAGTCTAGTCTGACTAAGTGAGTAGGGAGGATCAAAGGAAAGGCAACCCGGTACTCAATACCGTTCTGAAGTCGGATACTTTGGGCTGAAAGGCGCAAATAAACAACATCACAATGCGTCTACGCCCACTTAAAGTCTCTTAAAGACGAACAACGAAGTGAACTATCGATGCCTCTAGTACTCATGATCGACAGAAGGAGAGAGAATGAATCCACAAACTTTGCACCTGAAAAAAGATGTTCTTAGTACTCACTAAATTTTAGATTCACAAACAATTATATTCAAATGAATAAAATCATCATCAAGTACCGGGCCTGCTGGCGTAGGTGATCATGTCTCTCCACAATTTTCGATCACGGCAGTTATTTATCATTTCTGTTGTTGACCTTCTGCCAAACTTCTCTTAAGTTGTCTGGTATCTTTTCTCTTTGCTTCCCTCTATCTCTTCGTCCCTCTTCGTAATGAATAGATTAAATAACGAGGCTTTGGAAGTGATGTTTTTTCAACTTTACTGAACCAGACAAGAAAGTGGTGTGTAAGCTCTTTGTGGGTGTTTTAATACCTTTCCAAAACGACCTCTAGTTATTACGTTTTTAGAATCGGCGTCACTTAAACAGACATCTGCCTTTATAAGAAAGTCCGGAATCCTACTCTGAATGAGTCATGATCGTAAAAGAAGAGGAAGGAGAATCGGTGTTTATCTTCATGTACAAGCAGTTTCACTTTTCAATCATGCATTGTTACATTAGTGAGAACTTTCTTTATCTTTATTGTTTAGGCCACAGCAAAGAGAAATCAAATTTCCAATATTAGGAAGAAACAATCATCATTTGTTGGTTTTAAAATGAGAAGGGAACAGTTGGAATATATTGTGACAACTGGGAAAATCAGCTGCCCATATTATTATCATATTACCTGTCCATATTAACTGTCCATATTATTATCATATTAGCTGTCCATATTATTATCATATTAGCTGCCCATATTATTACCATATTAGCTGCCCATATTATTATCATAATAGCTGTCCATAGTATTACCACATTAACTACTCACATTATTACCATATCAGCTGCCCATATTATTACCATATTAGCTGCCCATATTATTACCATATTAGCTGTCCATATTATTACCATATTAGCTGTTCATATTATTACTATATTAGCTGCCCATATTATTACCATATTAGCTGCCCATATTATTACTATATTAGCTGTCCATATTATTACCATATTAGCTGCTCATATTATTACTATATTAGCTGCACATATTTATTACCAGATTAGCTGCCCATATTATTACCATATTAGCTGCTCATATTATTACCATATTAGTTGTCCATATTATTACCATATTAACCGCCCATATTATTACCATATTAGCTGCCCATATTATTACCATGGGCACTGCCCATATTATTTCCATATTAGATGTCCATATCATTACCATATTAGCTGTCCATATTATTACCATATTAGCTGCTCATATTATTACCATATTAGTTGTCCATATTATTACCATATTAGCTGCCCATCTTATCACAATATTAGCTGCCCATATTATTACCATATTAGTCGTCCATATTATTACCATATTAGCTGCCCATATTATTACCATATTAGCTGCCCATATTATTTCCATATTAGATGTCCATATTATTCTCGAGCATATTTCTTGGCCTCCAATGATTTCCTTGTCTGTTTTCCTGTTGTCTAGGATTCACATTCTTACGTCACGACTGGCTCCACGTAACACTGCTGAAGCCTTTCCGTTAATCCCATTGACAACAATTGCACAACATTACCACTAAACTCATGCAGTGGCTATTAGCATTCCGATCTGGTTATACGTTAATATCCCATCGTAGTTACCGTAGCATTGGCTACTTTCTTATGAATGACGTCACCATGTCACATATCCTTTGCAGCTAGGCCCGGCTTGAAGCTTCAATTACTCGTGGACGGAAAAAAAATATTAGTGCTTCCGAAGACGGAGTTATCTGCCTGTACGGCGAGGGATCCTTGTGCACACGGCTACTAGGTAAAAATGGATTAACACGCAAAATTCAGATCCTAGTCTCTAGGAACTTCGTCAGAGATAAAAGCTGACGAACGAAAAAAAAAAGTATATATCCTTTGCAGAACGTTGCATGTTCAGCTCTCCTGAAAGAATGTCTGTCGATAACTCTGTCATGTTATTCAATCAATATATCTTCAATTGCGAATAAATCATCATCATCGTGTGCCTTCTCCGCAGCTTAGGTTGGCTACCATGGATCGCCATTCTACTCTGTTTCTTGCTTTGATGGTGCAGGCTGTCATAGATTGACTTGACCATCTTTTGGTGTTACTCGCCCATGTTAGTCTTGGTCTGCCTCTGCCTCTTTTACCTTGTATTTTTCCTTCCAATATTACTTTTAGTAGGCTGTTGTGTCTTTTAACATGTCCCAAAAATTTCATTTGTCTTGTCTTAATTGTATTTAGTAGTTAATAAATATAACTTAACAAATAGTGCATGTTGCAGGAACCTGCAATTTTATAAGACTTTCAGAGTTTTGTTTCATTTTTATTTGTCCTCCGTTGAAGATCTCTTGAGTCAAAACGTTGGTTTGTTGACTTTTTTCCACATCCGAATATCTGAAATTCTTTGTTCTTCGATTTTTTTCTTTCGTTATATTTACCCAAACGTTGCTATATCTCCTTATAATTCGAATTCTTTTCGCGATATTTCGACTTTCGGCTCTCTAGGTTTCGCAGTAGTAATCACACACACACGCACACATACACAAACATAACGTCTAAGTTGATGTTAACCTTCTGCCACGTCCAACTCTCAGCACCACGGACGGGGCCACAACTCCAAACTCAACGTGGAAGGCGCGAACTCACGTCTGCTGCATCACTTGAATCTCGCCGTTAGATGCCGCTAAGGAGCACAGAGAGATTTATTACTGCACATGCGCGAGGGTGGAAAAACAATATGGCGGAAATGACAGCGATAATGTCTGTGGTGACTGTGTGAAATGCGGTGATGAGAGAAATAAGTGCGGACTTCGGCGCCTCACACTTGGAGATTCAGAGAAGGGATGAGAATTTGCTGATGGCGCCAAAAGTCCCTTTCTCCTGCCTTTCGTTGACTTTCTCATTCTTTGCTGTTGGATATACGCTGGGGGTATTAATGGTTTGGACAAAGAGAGATTAAATTTCTGAAAATTACCAGAAATAAAATATAAAGGGGGTCTGTTTTTTTGTTTGTGTTTTTATTTTTTTTTTCGATTTCTATAGTAGAAGCGCACACAGCTTGCTAGATACCTTTGAGTGTGGAAGTGTAAAGGAAATAATAATACTTAATGCACCACACGAAAACATTTGATACAATAAAAAAAAATAAAGAAGCAATCACAATTTTAGACTGCATTACCCATGGTTCTGACTGTCTGGATCGTGACCACCTAGGGAGTCACCAAATGTTTTTAGATAAATCGGGAATGTTGGCGTTTTTTTAGTTCCAATTTCTTTATACATCCTTGAATTCAACATGAATATTTTCCACACTTGTTGTATTTCAGTTAGTTGTTGTAAAATGGCTTCATGACTGCTATAAAAGAGGGTAACAGATTACTCTGCTTTTTATAAAAAGCGAGGTTCAGATTAATTTTACTTTTATTATAGAAGGTCAAATGTTATTTGAGTATAATAAAAGAGGGAGGCCGCGCAAAATAAAAGGAACATGTGTTGGCAGCAATGAGCAGTCGTAAGAAATAGCAGCCAAAAGGGGACGCCTCTCTCTCTCTCTCTCTATATATATATATATATATATATATATTGGAGAATGTTGTGGAAAGGTAAAGATAAGACAAAGACAGCACCAAATCATTTGTCGCTGTGTATTGAAGTGTTGAGTAATAAAGTGTTGGGTAATGAATTATTGGGTAATGATGTGTTGGGTAATGAAATATTGGGCAATGAAGTGTTGGGTAATGAAATATTTGGTAATGAAGTGTTGGATAATTAAATTTTGGATACTAAAATGTTGGGTAATGAAGTGTTGGGTAATGAAATGTTGGTTAATGAAATGTTGGGTAATGAAGTGTTGGGTAATGAAATGTTGGTTAAAGAAATGTTGGGTAATGAAGTGTTGCTGACTGCGTTATACTACTCCTCAGCTTTGTTGAGAAATGTGACAGAGTTCTATTCCTTCCTTTCCTTCATAGAGGGCACGGTTGTGAGCTAGCACCAGACTTCTCTGATCTATAGTAAAATCGTGGAGACCATCATCCAGAGTAAATAAACAAGAACTAGAAATTGTTGACAAATTGAAAAACTTAAAATGAATTGTCAGCGGTGAAGACTCAGAGCCTGAGACATCGACTAGAATAGAGTAAACTACAGCAGTCCTTGCAAAGCTCACACCTATTGAGAAGATAACATCAATCTTGGCTCTCAAATAGACCTCTCACGGCCCCTTGTTACAACAGTTGGTCTATACGCTTCTGATACACGGATCCTTACTGTAGACCTGCACACGGAAAATACAGGCCATGGGGATGAAATGTTGGGTAATGAATTATTGGGTAATGAGTTATTGGGTAATGAAGTATTCGGCACGGAGGTGTTGTGTAATGAAGTGTTTGGCAATGAAGTGTTGGGTAATGAAATGTTGGGTAATGAAATGTTGGATAATGAAGTGTTTGGCAAAGAAGTGTTGGGTAATGAAATGTTGGGTAATGAAATGTTGGGTAATGAAGTGTTTGGCAATGAAGTGTTGGGTAATGAAATGTTGGGTAATGAATTTTTCGGTAATAAAGTGTTCGGCACGAAGGTGTTGTGTAATGAAGTGTTTGGCAATGAAGTGTTGGGTAATGAAATGTTGGGTAATGAAATATTGGGTAATGAAGTGTTCGGCGCCGAGATTTTGTGTAAAGGAGTGTTCGGCAATGAAATATTGGGGAATGAAAGGCTCTGCAATGAAATGTTGGGTAATGAATTGTTGGGTAATAAAGTGTTCGGTACTGAGGTGTTGTGTAATGAAGTGCTTGGCAATGAAATGTTGTGTAATAAAATGTTGGGTAATGAGATGTTGGGTAATGAAGTGTTGGGTAATGAAATGTTGGGTAATGAAGTGTTCGGCGCCGAGATGTTGTGCAAAGAAGTGATGGGCAATGAAATGTTGGGTAATGAAGTGTTCGGCGCCGAGATGTTGTGCAAAGAAATGTTGGGCAATGAAATGTTGGGTAATGAAGTGTTCGGCGCCGAGATGTTGTGCAAAGAAGTGTTGGGCAATGAAATTTTGGGGAATGAAACGCTCTACGATGAAATGTTGGGTAATAAAGTATTAGGTAAATAAGTGTTGTGTAATGAAATGTTGGATAATGAAGTGTTGGATAATGAAATGTTGGGTGATGAAGTGTTGGGTAATGAATTGTTTGGGGCTGATTTGTTGTGTAATGAAGTGTTCGGCAATGAAATATTGAGTAATGAAATGTTCTCACGGCCCCTTGTTACAGCAGTTTTTCAATAACACGGATCCTTACTGTAAAGTTGCAAAAAACGAAACACAAGCTATGGAGATGAAATGTTTTCAAAAGGTTTTGAGAATCTCATGCTAACATCGTGTCACAAATGAAAAAGGTCGGAAAAGGATACAACAACCAATCGAGATATGTGATGATCGTTTAACTATATAGTGGTGGTATAGAGTATATATTTCGTCGACCGCTGCAGGATTTGCGTTTGGAGAC
The DNA here is from genome assembly GCA_032433765.1 of Megaustenia siamemsis. Lineage (NCBI taxonomy): Eukaryota > Metazoa > Mollusca > Gastropoda > Stylommatophora > Ariophantidae > Megaustenia > Megaustenia siamemsis. The sequence goes on along the minus strand of JAVIAB010000124.1, from coordinate 82,549,882 downwards.
TGATTGTTTTCGCCTCTCCAATATAGATCGTTGCGTCAGATTCAACCGGATGTTATATTTAACGGATTTGCTCCGGTGTTAATACGTACGTACGCCTAGCAGCGGTTCTCTTGGGCAAAGTAAGAAGTGGTGAGGTGTAACGTACACTCCTACAAGGTATTGTGACAGTTTTACAACAAAAGTAGTGCAACAAAGTACTAATCTTTCGGCCTAAATGAGGCCTACTTCAGAGAATGAGAACATCACATATGGACAAAGGAATAAAGATAAACTCTACGATACCTAGAATGAGCAGGACAAGCAAATCAAGGAGAAATAAAAGGAGGGAAATATAAGAAAGAAGTACTACATTATAAGTGGATTACAATTGATAATATAAATTAGTATACAATATTAGTAAACTAAAAAAAAATGTTTTGAATTAATACGAGACTTAACTGATGCACGATCCAAAAAGTTCCCAGGAGTGGATGACTGTAAGTCAAATGTGGATGTATAAGAGATGTGGGAGGGTTGGGGATGGGGGTGGAGGACCAGTCAAGTGACTGGACGAGGTGTTTGTTAGGAATAGGAGATGAAAATAGGAGGTCTGGAAGTTGGTTAAGAATTACACAGGTATCAGCCGAAGATAGAGAAATGTATACTATGGCGTGAAAACGTGGTCACACAAAGTCAGATGTGCCAAATCAAGTATTGTGCGTGCGACCTCCCTCCGTAGTGGTGTCGATATGCGGTTTTTGTCACGACGTTAAGAGCTGTTCAATAACTGTCGTTGGATTTGTTTCGGCGCTATCTACTGACAGCTTCTTAATATTGATTATTCTGTCTAGCCAGTCTCAAGAATTCTGCCCCAACGTAACGGTGTTTCGGGCGTTTTGGCTGCATTCTTTGGAGTGAATGAGCGTTGTGGGTGCATCCATTGTTGTGTGTGATACGTCATCGTGATCGACGATCTGGTGTCCCTATCTCGACCGTACACTCGTGTTGTTTGTGACTTAGCAACCCTTGTGTGACTCCCTGATGTTGGTCAAAAGAGATGATGCCTAGATAATAGAGAGCTACGAGGAGATCATCGGGAGGTAGACTTGTGAACTAGTTTATCGTTTCACACAGCGGGTTTTGCTGAGGAGGAAATCTTAGAGCTTATGGGCCTTTGTTCAATGTGCTGTCAGGAAGGTCAAGGTAAAGTACGAGTCTTGAATCGGCGTCGAAACACGCGAGCTTTCACTCAAATATGCTCGGACGCCTATCCAGAAGTGTTCGGAGACTTCTTGATGATGTCGCTTCAAGCATCGAAACTCACGATGAAATCGCAAACTCACGGTGGCATTCTTCACCTGCCCAGAGTGCTACTCTGGTAACCATTTCTGCCAGCGGCTGGATCGACCTGGGGGACATTTTTTTGTCAACTATGAGTACAATTCACACTGCATCCAACGGGAATCGAACACGGTTTGTCAAAACGTCGGTAGCCCAGTCGTATGGTTTTCCCAACTATGCTATCGCAGCACCCTACTATGAGGATAATCCAACTACTAACTAAAAAAAAAATTAAAGCGGAGAAAAACATAAAAGTACTATTTGCAACAAAGAAATAACCTTCTAAATGTACAATTAAAGTAAATTTAGCATGTAAATTAATTCAAGAAATTGAAAACAAATATATCTTTCAATTGTAACAATGTCAGCAAATGTAATGCTTAGAATATCTTGAACACAGATATGATTCGTTGATGTGAACTGATAATGAATAAACAATTTCTGATATGGAAGCACACAAAAATAGTTCTACGACGCAATGTAAAGTTAGCGCTGTTATATGGATGTGATGCCTGGACAACCAAACTACAAAGAAGAAAATGTTTGGAAGAGACATCCAGGAAGATGGCGAAAAGCTCGCAGGTCAATTTAGAGAAGGACCGCAAAGAAACAGTTGTTCCTTTTTTTGGAGAGTTTTTTTTTTAATGTTCCTTCAGATTTATTTGAGTGAACTGGATTTGGAAGTGACTGTAGGAACTCTCTTGTCTATAATAACATCTGAGATTGTCGCCCGTGCAAACGATTTGGTTCCCAAAGAGTTCGATCTTGTTAACGACTCAACAGATCATGCAAATATCTGCATGTCACCATGTTTGTGCAGAGACTAACCTTTTAGGTGTCTTTGTTTGTTATAAACGTGTGTTTTCGAGGAAGTGAGGAAGTGACTGTGCTTCTCAGTTCATTCGAGGTCGTTTGAAATCGTCGCCTGGGCCTCCGATCAAGGCTGCGTGATCGTCGACATATGATAGTCAACAGATTTTGTCAACGCGCTTTAGAGGGAGCTTTGACACGACTGTAGCGGATATGGAGAATTCCATGAACAGATAGGAACAGATGAAAGACACAGAAATGTGAACGTTTGTGGTTTAGTGAAGAATGTTGAGAAGACCATGGACAGCTAAAAATAATGATGATAACGTTCTAAAAGAGATCAGAGCAAAAAGAAAGGAAGCGAGAGAAGGAAATAATAAGAATAGTTTTATCATTTTGTGAGATGGGAACATCAGGGACATACTGTAATCATTTTTTTTTTAAAGTGACGGAAGAAGAGAAAACAGATACCAGACAACTCAATAGGAGTGTTTCCCCTTTGTAACATCACACCTCTGTACGCATGCAATGGGTAGAGTCATTGCAGAAGTCCAAAATACGTTATATCACCTTTGTCTATGTCCCTGGACATGCGGGAGTACGGGGAAATGAAAGAGCGGATAGGTTGGCTAGCTGTGCTGTCGTTGAGGACGGGCAACCAATGGATCGGGCGGACATCATCAATGCCCTGCGAGATGTGGAAAGAGCACAGGACTTCGACAAACACAGATCCACGTCACTTCTTCGGATGATGGAAATGGGAGTTAAGGTGGGCACAGCCAGAAATGAGAAACTTGGTAGCCATGTAAGAAGACTTATCAACCAACATAGAACTGGAGTCGTCAGTCGCTGGACACTGAGGGAATTGCTGAGGAGGGGATCTGAGCACTTAACATGTTCGGAGTGCAATGATATTGACCCGCAAATAACTGAATAACATCACACCCAAAAATTAATTGTCTAAATTACGTTTTTTTTTAGTGGTCCTTTTGTAGATAAACTTTTTTTTTTAATTTGTAGCGAGGATAGACATCACCGACAGATCTTTCTTCACGCGACATGCTTTTTTTCTGAAAACGCCTTGTATGAAGACAAAGGGAAAGGCCAAAGTAAATATGGAGATTACAGGTGGAAACAGCGGTGAAGACATTGAGAGATCTTAAGAGAATGACACCAAACAGGATGGTTTGGAAGTCCGCTTGTACACGTGGCAGTTCCACGATGCTTTCTCCACGAAGTTTTCTCCACGAAGCTTTCTCCACGAAGTTTTCTCAACGAAGCTTTCTCCACGATGTTTTCTCCACGAAGCTTTCTCCACGAAGTCTTTTCCACGAAGCTTTCTCCACGATGTTTTCTCAACGAAGCTTTCTCCACGAAGTTTTCTCAACGAAGCTTTCTCCTCGATGTTTTCTCCACGAAGCTTTCTCCACGATGTTTTCTCCATGAAGCTTTCTCCACGAAGTTTTTTCCACGAAGCTTTCTCGACGATGTTTTCTCACACGATGTTTTCTCCACGATGTTTTCTCCACGAAGCTTTCTTCACGAAGTTTTTTCCACGAAGTTTTCTCCACGAAGCTTTCTCCACGATGTTTTCTCCACGAAGCTTTCTCCACGAAGTTTTCTCCACGATGTTTTCTCCACGAAGTTTTCTCCAAGAAGCTTTCTCCACTATGTTTTCTCCACGAAGCTTTCTCGACGATGTTTTCTCCACGATGTTTTCTCCACGATGTTTTCTCCATGATGTTTTCTCCACGAAGTTTTCTCCACGAAGTTTTCTCCACGATGTTTTCTCCACGAAGCTTTCTCCACGAAGTTTTCTCCACGATGTTTTCTCCACGATGTTTTCTCCGCGAAGCTTTCTCCACTATGTTTTCTCCACGAAGTTTTCTCCACGATGCTTTCTCCATGAAGTTTTCTCTACGATGTTTTCTCCACGAAGTTTTCTCCACGAAGTTTTCTCCACGAAGCTTTCTCCACGAAGTTTTCTCCACGATGTTTTCTCCACGAAGCTTTTTCCACGATGTTTTCTCCACGATGTTTTCTCCACGATGTTTTCTCCACGAAGATTTCTCCACTATGTTTTCTCCACGATGCTTTCTCCGCGATGCTTTCACCACGATGCTTTCTCCACGAAGCTTTCACCACGATGTTTTCTCCACGAAGTTTTCTCCACGATGTTTTCTCCACGATGTTTTCTCCACGATCTTTTCTCCACGAAGTTTTCCTCACGATGTTTTCTCCACGATCTTTTCTCCACGAAGTTTTCCTCACGATGTTTTCTCCACGATGTTTTCTCCATGAAGTTTTCTCCAAGAAGTTTTCTCCACGATGTTTTCTCCACGATGTTTTCTCCACGAAGTTTTCTCCAGGATCTTTTCTCCACGAAGTTTTCTCCACGATGTTTTCTCCACGAAGTTTTCTCTATGATGTTTTCTCCACGATGTTTTCTCCATGAAGTTTTCTCCAAGATGTTTTCTCCACAATGTTTTCTCCACGATGTTTTCTCCACGAAGTTTTCTCCACGATCTTTTCTCCACGAAGTTTTCTCCACGATGTTTTCTCCACGAAGTTTTCTCTACGATCTTTTCTCCACGAAGTTTTCTCCACGATGTTTTCTCCACGATGTTTTCTCCATGAAGTTTTCTCCAAGATGTTTTCTCCACGATGTTTTCTCCACGATGTTTTCTCCATGATGTTTTCTCCACGATGTTTTCTCCACGAAGTTTTCTCCACGATGTTTTCTCCACGATGTTTTCTCCACGATGTTTTCACCACGATGTTTTCTCCACGAAGTTTTCTCTACGATGCTCGTCTTGGTTAGTCAAGCAGAGAAGGACATAATAAACCTCCGTTGTTTTGCGGGTTGACTCTGAAGCAACAAAAACATGAACAGGAAGACTCCATTAACTTCCCTCTCTGAAAAGGGAACATATCTGCTTGACTGGTGAGGGTTTCAAGAAATGTAAGTGGGACACGCATGCAAACTACAGCTAACGAAAATCTCCACTATGCCACACTAGACTAAAGCAACTCTCTGATTTGAGTTATTGGGTTATTTGGGAGTCATCATCATTGCACTCCGAACATGTCCATAGGTGTTCAGATACCTTCCTCAGCACGTTCCGCAGTGTCCAGCAACTCCAGTTCTGTGTTGGTTTGGTCTAGACTGTTCTAGTCTTCTTGTATGCTACTAAACAGGTAAATGAATTTAAATATTTGGGAACTTTGTTAACCTCAGACGGAAGATGTACAAAAGAGGTGAGATGCAGAATGGATCAGGCAAATGCAGCTTTCCAAAAAATGAGGAAGATACTATGCAATCTATTTTTGACAATAGAAACAAGAAAAAGAGTTCTTAAATGTTACGTAGAGCCAGTCTTAACATATGGATGCGAATCATGGACAATAGGACAACAGACAAGAAAATCACTGGAGTCTGTAGAAATATGGTTTTACAGAAGAATGTTGAGAGTACCTTGGACAGCTAAGAAGAGCAATGAAGATGTTCTGAGAGAGGTCGAAGGAAAAAGAGAGCTAATTTCCAATATTAAGAAGAAACAATCATCATTTTTTGGCCATGCAATGAGAAGAGAACAAATGGAATATATTGCAACAACTGGAAAAATTGAGGGACGAAGAAATAGAGGGAAGCAAAGAGAAAAAAATACTAGACAGCTTAAGAGAATGGCTTGGCAGAAGGTCAACAACAGAAATGATAAATAACTGTCGAGATCGAAAGTTGTGGAGAGACATGATCACCTACGCCAGCAGGCCCGGTACTTGATGATGATGATGATGATGATGATGCTACTAAGTTTCTCGTTTCTGACTGTGCCCATCTTAACTCTTTCAGTACGGAAGGTTATTATCAATTCTGCGGTAAAGATTTCAGAGACACAATTTTTCATGTTTTTAAATATCAATCTACACGTTTATATTTATCTAACACTTAACATATTATATATGAAATTTTAGATAACTAAACAAGGAATTATATTTCACCAATACCAAGATGATACAAGACATATAAAAAAATATAGTTTTGTCAACGCGCAATATAAAAATGTATAGATTTTGTCAACGCGCTTTAGAGGGAGCTTTGACACGACTGTAGCGGATATGGAGAATTCCATGAACAGATAGGAACAGACGAAAGACACAGAAATGTGAACGTTTGTGGTTTAGTGAAGAATGTTGAGAAGACCATGGACAGCTAAAAATAATGATGATAACGTTCTAAAAGAGATCAGAGCAAAAAGAAAGGAAGCGAGAGAAGGAAATAATAAGAATAGTTTTATCATTTTGTGAGATGGGAACATCAGGGACATACTGTAATCATTTTTTTTTTTAAAGTGACGGAAGAAGAGAAAACAGATACCAGACAACTCAATAGGAGTGTTTCCCCTTTGTAACATCACACCTCTGTACGCATGCAATGGGTAGAGTCATTGCAGAAGTCCAAAATACGTTATATCACCTTTGTCTATGTCCCTGGACATGCGGGAGTACGGGGAAATGAAAGAGCGGATAGGTTGGCTAGCTGTGCTGTCGTTGAGGACGGGCAACCAATGGATCGGGCGGACATCATCAATGCCCTGCGAGATGTGGAAAGAGCACAGGACTTCGACAAACACAGATCCACGTCACTTCTTCGGATGATGGAAATGGGAGTTAAGGTGGGCACAGCCAGAAATGAGAAACTTGGTGGCCATGTAAGAAGACTTATCAACCAACATAGAACTGGAGTCGTCAGTCGCTGGACACTGAGGGAATTGCTGAGGAGGGGATCTGAGCACTTAACATGTTCGGAGTGCAATGATATTGACCCGCAAATAACTGAATAACATCACACCCAAAAATTAATTGTCTAAATTACGTTTTTTTTTAGTGGTCCTTTTGTAGATAAACTTTTTTTTTTTAATTTGTAGCGAGGATAGACATCACCGACAGATCTTTCTTCACGCGACATGCTTTTTTTCTGAAAACGCCTTGTATGAAGACAAAGGGAAAGGCCAAAGTAAATATGGAGATTACAGGTGGAAACAGCGGTGAAGACATTGAGAGATCTTAAGAGAATGACACCAAACAGGATGGTTTGGAAGTCCGCTTGTACACGTGGCAGTTCCACGATGCTTTCTCCACGAAGTTTTCTCCACGAAGCTTTCTCCACGAAGTTTTCTCAACGAAGCTTTCTCCACGATGTTTTCTCCACGAAGCTTTCTCCACGAAGTCTTTTCCACGAAGCTTTCTCCACGATGTTTTCTCAACGAAGCTTTCTCCACGAAGTTTTCTCAACGAAGCTTTCTCCTCGATGTTTTCTCCACGAAGCTTTCTCCACGATGTTTTCTCCATGAAGCTTTCTCCACGAAGTTTTTTCCACGAAGCTTTCTCGACGATGTTTTCTCACACGATGTTTTCTCCACGATGTTTTCTCCACGAAGCTTTCTTCACGAAGTTTTTTCCACGAAGTTTTCTCCACGAAGCTTTCTCCACGATGTTTTCTCCACGAAGCTTTCTCCACGAAGTTTTCTCCACGATGTTTTCTCCACGAAGTTTTCTCCAAGAAGCTTTCTCCACTATGTTTTCTCCACGAAGCTTTCTCGACGATGTTTTCTCCACGATGTTTTCTCCACGATGTTTTCTCCATGATGTTTTCTCCACGAAGTTTTCTCCACGAAGTTTTCTCCACGATGTTTTCTCCACGAAGCTTTCTCCACGAAGTTTTCTCCACGATGTTTTCTCCACGATGTTTTCTCCGCGAAGCTTTCTCCACTATGTTTTCTCCACGAAGTTTTCTCCACGATGCTTTCTCCATGAAGTTTTCTCTACGATGTTTTCTCCACGAAGTTTTCTCCACGAAGTTTTCTCCACGAAGCTTTCTCCACGAAGTTTTCTCCACGATGTTTTCTCCACGAAGCTTTTTCCACGATGTTTTCTCCACGATGTTTTCTCCACGATGTTTTCTCCACGAAGATTTCTCCACTATGTTTTCTCCACGATGCTTTCTCCGCGATGCTTTCACCACGATGCTTTCTCCACGAAGCTTTCACCACGATGTTTTCTCCACGAAGTTTTCTCCACGATGTTTTCTCCACGATGTTTTCTCCACGATCTTTTCTCCACGAAGTTTTCCTCACGATGTTTTCTCCACGATCTTTTCTCCACGAAGTTTTCCTCACGATGTTTTCTCCACGATGTTTTCTCCATGAAGTTTTCTCCAAGAAGTTTTCTCCACGATGTTTTCTCCACGATGTTTTCTCCACGAAGTTTTCTCCACAATCTTTTCTCCACGAAGTTTTCTCCACGATGTTTTCTCCACGAAGTTTTCTCTATGATGTTTTCTCCACGATGTTTTCTCCATGAAGTTTTCTCCAAGATGTTTTCTCCACAATGTTTTCTCCACGATGTTTTCTCCACGAAGTTTTCTCCACGATCTTTTCTCCACGAAGTTTTCTCCACGATGTTTTCTCCACGAAGTTTTCTCTACGATCTTTTCTCCACGAAGTTTTCTCCACGATGTTTTCTCCACGATGTTTTCTCCATGAAGTTTTCTCCAAGATGTTTTCTCCACGATGTTTTCTCCACGATGTTTTCTCCATGATGTTTTCTCCACGATGTTTTCTCCACGAAGTTTTCTCCACGATGTTTTCTCCACGATGTTTTCTCCACGATGTTTTCACCACGATGTTTTCTCCACGAAGTTTTCTCTACGATGCTCGTCTTGGTTAGTCAAGCAGAGAAGGACATAATAAACCTCCGTTGTTTTGCGGGTTGACTCTGAAGCAACAAAAACATGAACAGGAAGACTCCATTAACTTCCATCTCTGAAAAGGGAACATATCTGCTTGACTGGTGAGGGTTTCAAGAAATGTAAGTGGGACACGCATGCAAACTACAGCTAACGAAAATCTCCACTATGCCACACTAGACTAAAGCAACTCTCTGATTTGAGTTATTGGGTTATTTGGGAGTCATCATCATTGCACTCCGAACATGTCCATAGGTGTTCAGATACCTTCCTCAGCACGTTCCGCAGTGTCCAGCAACTCCAGTTCTGTGTTGGTTTGGTCTAGACTGTTCTAGTCTTCTTGTATGCTACTAAACAGGTAAATGAATTTAAATATTTGGGAACTTTGTTAACCTCAGACGGAAGATGTACAAAAGAGGTGAGATGCAGAATGGATCAGGCAAATGCAGCTTTCCAAAAAATGAGGAAGATACTATGCAATCTATTTTTGACAATAGAAACAAGAAAAAGAGTTCTTAAATGTTACGTAGAGCCAGTCTTAACATATGGATGCGAATCATGGACAATAGGACAACAGACAAGAAAATCACTGGAGTCTGTAGAAATATGGTTTTACAGAAGAATGTTGAGAGTACCTTGGACAGCTAAGAAGAGCAATGAAGATGTTCTGAGAGAGGTCGAAGGAAAAAGAGAGCTAATTTCCAATATTAAGAAGAAACAATCATCATTTTTTGGCCATGCAATGAGAAGAGAACAAATGGAATATATTGCAACAACTGGAAAAATTGAGGGACGAAGAAATAGAGGGAAGCAAAGAGAAAAAAATACTAGACAGCTTAAGAGAATGGCTTGGCAGAAGGTCAACAACAGAAATGATAAATAACTGTCGAGATCGAAAGTTGTGGAGAGACATGATCACCTACGCCAGCAGGCCCGGTACTTGATGATGATGATGATGATGATGATGCTACTAAGTTTCTCGTTTCTGACTGTGCCCATCTTAACTCTTTCAGTACGGAAGGTTATTATCAATTCTGCGGTAAAGATTTCAGAGACACAATTTTTCATGTTTTTAAATATCAATCTACACGTTTATATTTATCTAACACTTAACATATTATATATGAAATTTTAGATAACTAAACAAGGAATTATATTTCACCAATACCAAGATGATACAAGACATATAAAAAAATATAGTTTTGTCAACGCGCAATATAAAAATGTATAGATTTTGTCAACGCGCTTTAGAGGGAGCTTTGACAAGACTGTAGCGGATATGGAGAATTCCATGAACAGATAGGAACAGATGAAAGACACAGAAATGTGAACGTTTGTGGTTTAGTGAAGAATGTTGAGAAGACCATGGACAGCTAAAAATAATGATGATAACGTTCTAAAAGAGATCAGAGCAAAAAGAAAGGAAGCGAGAGAAGGAAATAATAAGAATAGTTTTATCATTTTGTGAGATGGGAACATCAGGGACATACTGTAATCATTTTTTTTTTAAAGTGACGGAAGAAGAGAAAACAGATACCAGACAACTCAATAGGAGTGTTTCCCCTTTGTAACATCACACCTCTGTACGCATGCAATGGGTAGAGTCATTGCAGAAGTCCAAAATACGTTATATCACCTTTGTCTATGTCCCTGGACATGTGGGAGTACGGGGAAATGAAAGAGCGGATAGGTTGGCTAGCTGTGCTGTCGTTGAGGACGGGCAACCAATGGATCGGGCGGACATCATCAATGCCCTGCGAGATGTGGAAAGAGCACAGGACTTCGACAAACACAGATCCACGTCACTTCTTCGGATGATGGAAATGGGAGTTAAGGTGGGCACAGCCAGAAATGAGAAACTTGGTGGCCGTGTAAGAAGACTTATCAACCAACATAGAACTGGAGTCGTCAGTCGCTGGACACTAAGGGAATTGCTGAGGAGGGGATCTGAGCACTTAACATGTTCGGAGTGCAATGATATTGACCCGCAAATAACTGAATAACATCACACCCAAAAATTAATTGTCTAAATTACGTTTTTTTTTAGTGGTCCTTTTGTAGATAAACTTTTTTTTTTAATTTGTAGCGAGGATAGACATCACCGACAGATCTTTCTTCACGCGACATGCTTTTTTTCTGAAAACGCCTTGTATGAAGACAAAGGGAAAGGCCAAAGTAAATATGGAGATTACAGGTGGAAACAGAGGTGAAGACATTGAGAGATCTTAAGAGAATGACACCAAACAGGATGGTTTGGAAGTCCGCTTGTACACGTGGCAGTTCCACGATGCTTTCTCCACGAAGTTTTCTCCACGAAGCTTTCTTCACGATGTTTTCTAAACGAAGCTTTCTCCACGAAGTTTTCTCCACGAAGCTAACTCGACGATGTTTTCTCCACGATGTTTTCTCGACGATGTTTTCTCTACGATGTTTTCTCGACGATGTTTTCTCTACGATGTTTTCTCCACGATGTTTTCTCCACGATGTTTTCTCCATGAAGCTAACTCGACGATGTTTTCTCCACGATGTTTTCTCGACGATGTTTTCTCTACGATGTTTTCTCCACGATGTTTTCTCCACGATGTTTTCTCCGCGAAGCTTTCTCTACGATGTTTCTCCACGAAGTTTCTCCACGATGTTTTCTCCACGAAGTTTTCTCCACGGAGCTTTCTCCACGATGTTTTCTCCACTATGTTTTCTCCACGAAGCTTTCTCCACGATGTTTTCTCCACGATGTTTTCTCCACGATGTTTTCTCCACGAAGCTTTCTCCACGAAGTTTTCTCCACGATGTTTTCTCCACGAAGCTTTTTCCACGATGCTTTCTCCACGATGCTTTCTCCACGATGTTTTCTCCACGATGCTTTCTCCACGATGTTTTCTCCACGATGTTTTCTCCACGATGCTTTCTCCCCGATGTTTTCTCCACGATGTTTTCTCCACGATTTTTTCTCCACGATGCTTTCTTCACGATGCTTTTACCACGATGCTTTCTCCACGATGCTTTCTCCACGATGCTTTCTCCACGAAGCTTTCTCCACGATGTTTTCTGCACGAAGTTTTCTCCACGATGTTTTCTCCACGAAGTTTTCTCCACGATATTTTCTGCACGAAGTTTTCTCCACGATGTTTTCTCCACGAAATTTTCTCCACGATGTTTTCTCCACGAAGTTTTCTCCACGATGTTTTCTGCACGAAGTTTTCTCCACGATGTTTTCTCCACGATGTTTTCTGCACGATGTTTTCTCCATGAAGTTTTCTCCACGATGTTTTCTGCACGAAGTTTTCTCCACGATGTTTTCTCCACGAAGTTTTCTCCACGATGTTTTCTGCACGAAGTTTTCTCCACGATGTTTTCTCCACGAAGTTTTCTCCACGATCTTTTCTCCACGAAGTTTTCTCCACGATGTTTTCTGCACGAAGTTTTCTCCACGATGTTTTCTCCACGATGTTTTCTGCACGATGTTTTCTCCATGAAGTTTTCTCCACGATGTTTTCTGCACGAAGTTTTCTCCACGATGTTTTCTCCACGAAGTTTTCTCCACGATGTTTTCTGCACGAAGTTTTCTCCACGATGTTTTCTCCACGAAGTTTTCTCCACGATCTTTTCTCCACGAAGTTTTCTCTACGATGTTTTCTCCACGATGTTTTCTCCACGATCTTTTCTCCACAAAGCTTTCTCCACAATGTTTTCTCCACGAAGTTTTCTCCACGATCTTTTCTCCACGAAGTTTTCTCCACGATGTTTTCTCCACGATGTTTTCTCCACGAAGTTTTCTCCACGATGTTTTCTCCACGATGTTTTCTCCACGATGTTTTCACCACGATGTTTTCTCCACGAAGTTTTCTCTACAATGCTCGTCTTGGTTAGTCAAGCAGAGAAGGACATAATAAACCTCCGTTGTTTTGCGGGTTGACTCCGAAGCAACAAAAACATGAACAGGAAGACTCCATTAACTTCCCTCTCTGAAAAGGGAACATATCTGCTTGACTGGTGAGGGTTTCAAGAAATGTAAGTGGGACACGCATGCAAACTACAGCTAACGAAAATCTCCACTATGCCACACTAGACTAAAGCAACTCTCTGATTTGAGTTATTGGGTTATTTGGGAGTCATCATCATTGCACTCCGAGCATGTCCATAGGTGCTCAGATACCTTCCTCAGCACGTTCCGCAGTGTCCAGCAACTCCAGTTCTGTGTTGGTTTGGTTTAGACTGTTCTAGTCTTCTTGTATGCTACTAAACAGGTCAATGAATTTAAATATTTGGGAACTTTGTTAACCTCAGACGGAAGATGTACAAAAGAGGTGAGATGCAGAATGGATCAGGCAAATGCAGCTTTCCAAAAAATGAGGAAGATACTATGCAATCTATTTTTGACAATAGAAACAAGAAAAAGAGTTCTTAAATGTTACGTAGAGCCAGTCTTAACATATGGATGCGAATCATGGACAATAGGACAACAGACAAGAAAATCACTGGAGTCTGTAGAAATATGGTTTTACAGAAGAATGTTGAGAGTACCTTGGACAGCTAAGAAGAGCAATGAAGATGTTCTGAGAGAGGTCAAAGGAAAAAGAGAGCTAATTTCCAATATTAAGAAGAAACAATCATCATTTTTTGGCCATGCAATGAGAAGAGAACAAATGGAATATATTGCAACAACTGGAAAAATTGAGGGACGAAGAAATAGATGGAAGCAAAGAGAAAAAAATACCAGACAGCTTAAGAGAATGGCTTGGCAGAAGGTCAACAACAGAAATGATAAATAACTGTCGAGATCGAAAGTTGTGGAGAGTTGTCGATCACCTACGCCAGCAGGCCCGGTACTTGATGATGATGATGGTGATGATGATGCTACTAAGTTTCTCGTTTCTGACTGTGCCCATCTTAACTCTTTCAGTACGGAAGGTTATTATCAATTCTGCGGTAAAGATTTCAGAGACACAATTTTTCATGTTTTTAAATATCAATCTACACGTTTATATTTATCTAACACTTAACATATTATATATGAAATTTTAGATAACTAAACAAGGAATTATATTTCACCAATACCAAGATGATACAAGACATATAAAAAATATAGTTTGATGACAGTTTACGCTAATCAAATTGAGAGTGACGCACTTGCGGCTAAACGTACATGACCGAAATCGGCATGGCGCCTGGTGCGTCGAAATGTACGAAAAGAGTTAACTCCCTTCACTTTCATCGGATGGTGTGACGTAGACTCGAGGTTGTCGAAGTCCTGTGTTCTACCCACATCTAGGAGGGTATTGATGATGTCCGCCCGATCCATTGGTTGACCGTCCTCAACGACAGCGCATAGCCAACCTGTCCACTCTTTCATCCACAGCTCTAAATTATCACCAGGCAGTGACAGAACCGGACCAAAGATAGACAGTTTGCAGAAGCATTTAAGCACTTGTGTAAATTTCCTGCTAACGACTAAAATTCATGGAGGTGGCCCTCTATCTGTGTCATATGATGAGCGTACGAAACTAACAGCTGAAGAAGATAATCAATTACCTAAAATTAACAACAAAAATAATGAATCAGCTAGAAACCTGTAATCTTTATAGATAAGTGTGCATCTAATGATCTGTCTTTCTTGAGATCAAGACAATAAAAGAGTTTGTAGATTTGTTTTACGGGTACATAAAGTTGACATTTGAAAACCTGGCCAGGAAAAGTATTTAGTTTTCATCTGACACTTTTTGTTTAGAGAGGTCGCTTCAATTGACGCGTATTATCATCATGTGTCATATAGTTTGGCGTAGACGATATAATTCCACAATCTTCTATCCACAGTGCATCGTTTCAATTCTGTTATTGACTGTTTTCCATGCCAAGGCACCAAGCTATATAGTAGTTTCTCTCTTTGTCGTCCACGATCTCTTTTTCCTTGTATTATATAACTTGTGACCAGGTATTCCAGCTTTCCTCTTCTCATGATGTGCCCAATAAGCTTTGATTGTTGCTTTCTGATGTTTTATAGGAGCTCCCATTTAATGTTGACCATTTTGAGAATTTCCTCATTGGTCTTTTTTTTTTTTTTTAGCGATATACGATTTAGAAAAATGTAGGGTGCTTGAATGGACGGGTCATGATGGAGTTTAACCTGCAAGCGACCGAACAATCAATATATGTGAGTTTGGTTCGTTTGTTGTTGTTGATATAAATGTGGATTGAGCATATTATTGAAACATTAATTTTAAAATTAGCTATAGAATTGAAAATTATTATTTAGGGAAATAATAGGGATTGAACATATTAATTTTTGAAAAAAAATTATTAGAAAATTAGTTTTGCAAGTTAACATTATTTTTTTTGAAAGAATATTTACAATGCTTAATTCAGTGATGTTAAATAGGGATTAGTGTATTGGAAACATTGTATACTGGATTCCAACCAAGAAATTCTTGGAGAAGACAGACATAAGCAGAGATGAAGAAGACGGGGAAGACATGGATTGATCTTAAAAGAATAGCAAGAAACAGAACGTCTTGGAAAGTGTTTGTTGAAGACCTATCCTCCACATGGAGCTGAAATGTAGAAGAAGAGGAAGAAAACCAGACACTACAAAGGTGGAGTAAGGTTGTAATCAGTTTCCTTCACTGATGTTAAAGTTAGCAGTAACCTATGATTCAACAGCCTCCATTAACTCATAACAAGCCCGGTTGTAGCTTGACCACCTTAGAGAAAAGAAATAACTTTCCCAGCGGCATTTTGGTAATTCTTATATTTAATTTTTGACGCAAGCTACAGCGCGTGGTAACTAGAGAGTTAAGTGAAGCGTATAAAGTAACGACGACTTTGAACGACAATACTGGAAGTTCTCTTTGATGAAATTTCTCTTCCTAATTGTGTCCTACGCATTATTTTGCTCTTCGTCCATTTGCTGCATTTTCTCACATAGACATCAACACGTAAAACAAAAGTTACTGCGAACATATTGTTCGATCAAATTAAAACAAAGATTTCTTCCCGCGCTTAGACAGGAAAAAACATAATAAAAAATCACGTGCCATCGGCGCGTGCTGTCACACCAAAGCAGGAACAAACGCGCGCCGGTCACACCTCTGATTTCGTAAAGTGGGACAGGCGCGTGCTGTCGTTCCAAGGTCGTATAAATTACAACAGGCGCGCTGTCAAACAAGGACCTTATGAGGTGCAACACACGCGCTGTCATGTCATAATCTCTCTACCGGAACCGGCACGTGCGGTCATTTTCACGTTTGTCGGGCAGGAGTTAACTTTCATAACTTAAACGAGTCTTGCCTTTCACTGTTTGAGAGTAATGCATCTGAAAGCTCGAGTTCCCAACCAGTCACATGGATACCGCCAAAATTGATATGTTAAATAGTCAGCTCTTCTATAGGTCAAAGTCTGAAGATGAAACTGATATTTTATAATGAACTTCAGTTCTTAAAAGTGCATATCATGCTGAAACGAGCATCTAAACTTAAATCATTCATACATCAAAACATAAATTTGAAGCCAACATCTAAACTTAAATCATTAAAACATTAAAACATCAATTTGAAACCAACATCTAAACTTAAATCATTAAAACATTAAAACATCAATTTGAAACCAACATCTAAACTTAAATAATTAAAACATCAACTTGAAGCCAATATCTAAACTCAAATCATTAAAACATCATAACATCAAACTGAAGCCAACATATAATGTTAATACATGTGCACATCTATTGAAGAATTGACATGTATTTGAAAATCAAACATGATTATCAAACACGCGAAACTCAGATTGTTAAACTCTTGTGTGGTACAAATAATAACATATGGATGCTAGAGCTGGAAATCAACACCAGGTTTAGGGAAAAAAAAGTTAATTGCCTTTGAAAATAAATGCATCTGGAGACTGTTAAACCATTTTATTTGTCGTTTCTTTATGCATTCTATTGGGGAAATTATTCCTAACTTTATTCTCTCAGTTCTTCATTTCTTATCTTTTCTCTCAGGGTGTTTCCTGTCATTTGTCTAACACTTTTCATCTCGGTAGTGGTTATGTTTCTTATTGTTCTTGCATCTAGGGTCCAGGACTGACATTGGTATCACAACGTTAGGATGAAGATTGTATTGTAGTGTGCCCGTTTTACCTCTAGTGTTATTTCCTTGCTGGACAATAGTAGTGATAGCTGTTCAATGAATTGACAAGCTGTGTTGCAACTTGAGTCTATTTCTGTTGTTTGTCGTTTGTTACTAGACTTCTTAGATATTTAAATTCCTCTCCTTGTTGTAGTTGTCTGCCGCCCCATGTTATGTTGATGTTCTGTTTCAGTTTTGTGATATTCATGACTTCTGTTTTGTTGATGTTGATATCCATGTTGTATTTTGTGCCTGTGCTGTGGAGTCTATTTAATGTTCTGGTAAGTCTTCTATTGTCCATGTTTTATAGCCTTATCGTCTACAAATAAAAGTTTGTTGATCGTCTCTGTCTCTGATGGGTTGGCTAACTTGCATATATAGTCAATGTATGTAATAAACAGTAAAAAAAAGGGAGGGGGGGGGAAATAATGCACCACTGTCTTACTCCTGATCTAACTTCGAAGTAATATGTTATGGCTATGGAAGGCCCCAGTATCAGTGCAAACTAATTAAAATCCATAATTGCTCAACCGCCCGTGCCGGTGGAATCATTCGAATTGATATCTTATCTCTCAAACAAAGAAAGGTAGCTGTAGTCCCCATCATAGCAGTCTCAGCACACGCCAAAAGACATAAGGCGAAACGGCACAGAAAGTGAACACAGTCATCTTTTCTTCGTCATACGATATTATCATTCATCGTAAACTATAGGAATATCGAAAAAAAATATTAAAACAAATGAAACGCACAGCTCACGGTGTGCACAGAGCATTTAACTCAGTAGCTCCTGCAACAAGCCGGACTTGGCATATGAGGAAACTGCAACAAGGAACACTTTTCACACACAGCCTTTAATGGTCCCTGCCGCCTATCCACTATATTGACCGGAAGTTCACGTCCTCCTGAAAATGTTGATTGTCATATTTTTATACAATGTATACCGCTTGATGATGTTAGGACATCGTTTTTGTTTCCAAATCCGTACATATGAAACACAGTAAGTCGTTGGTTTAACCCCGTCGCACATCAAACAACAGACCGTAAGTCTCTCTGCAACGGGAATTTGTGAAATTTTAATATAATATAATCAAATCTAAAGTAATCTGTGTAGCCTGCTGCTGCTCTGACTATCCGGCTGCTGTTGATGTATATATTTTTAATTAGTTTGGTTAGATGCTGGCTCACTCATTATGTTGTTAGTATTCCCAAAAGTTGTACTCTGTTTGCTACGATGAATGCTTTTTCCTGGTCAATGAAAGCTATGTACACATTTCGACTGTGTTCTGTCGTCTTTTCTACTAGCTGTTTTATTTTTCGGAAAGATTATTAATTCAAAATCGCTTAACTGTAGTTCTATTATTTTTCACTTAACTGTAGTTCTATTATTGATAATATATATTATATATATATATATATATATATATATATATGTGTGTGTGTGTGTGTGACTTCCGTTTCCAAACATGGTGGAATGAGGTCACGTTCGCTGGACCGCTGCAGAAGTTACATTAGGGAACTGATTAGCTTCGGCTCTACGGTGTAATTTTCTGAATCTGAGCTAATCAACTGATCCAGTTAGCAAAGTTCGCCGATGATGACAGGTTGTACTTACCTCATTGTTCTTCATTGTCAAGTCAAAAGTTTGTGAACACGACCTTCCCCTGCCTAGCGATATATGTGAATTACGTCAACACATCGTGTGATGTTCCAAACCGTCGATGTAATTGTTTGACGCCAAGTTCTTGCATTGTACAACTCCTTGCTAAGCTCTGCTCAGTCTAGTCAGTAACAGTTTTCAATTTGGAAATTATGCATCAGCTTTTCGTGTGCTGTTGGCTGCTTTTACTATAGTAACTGGGATATTGTGAGTGCAGCCATAGTTGTGTGAGCCACGTAATCAAGTTAGTCGCATTTGAAAGACAAATGGGGTGGAGACAAATAAAGGAAGCCGATTTGTCCATCATTTTATCCTCGCTACTTTATCTTTAATAGTTTGACTAGCCTAGTTCAATTGACAAATATGTATCCTAAATCTGAGCCATTACAGAAAGTGCAAACTCTATACTGCTTAACAGAGTTATTGCTATTGCGCTTGAGATCACTGACTCAACATATCATGTCCGCTTCAACAAATGCTGGGGAGTGCGTGTCTGCTAAAGCAAACTAAAAGTTTCAATACAATTCTTCCATGTCATCTCAGTCGCCCTTCAAACTCGAAAAAAGCCTGATTTGAGGATACCTCAGCTTTGCGGATAGGACAAGTCTAAGCAAACAAACGTTTCGATTCAAACATTCTTCAACAGGGAACAGTGTAATTAAAAAGTGCAAATTCAGTACAATCTTGAGTATCAATCTGAAGACGCCATTGGCAAATTAGTTGTCAAAGTGGTAGAGAGAAGAAAGTCTAACTGTATATAAGCACAAATGAGAAGTACAATATGATAACTGTTTGTTGCTGCGAAGAGTGGTTCAACTATAAGTCTACTGTCATACTCGTGCCACGCATATTTCCCAAATTCTAAAAGTCTCCGCGTTGCAGTTTCATTAAGTGCACTACACTGGGAATGCTGTCATACTTGTGCCACGCATATTTCTAAATTATCAGCCTCGACTTTTATGTTTCATTTACTTTCACTTGGTCTACTGTCATACTTGTGCCACGCATAATTTCAAATTCTCAAAGTCTCGACATTGAAGTTTCATTTATGTCGATTCTTGTCCAAACGGTGAGGTCCAAGTGACCTCATTATGTCATTTTCTGTGTCTATAATTATGTCCTCATTATTGATGCGCTGAAAGCCCAGCTGTCTTAATGCTGTAGACAACGGAATGCAGGTGCTAGTGCAGCATTGACTTAGTCATCTGCTAGTTTTTGGCGTCAACTCCTGACAGTTATGTTTTCATCATAATAATCAACATACAGGACATCTAATGGGCGATTCATTGAAAAATTCATACACAACTCTAGCGTCAAGTCTCACAAACACACGTGCGAACATCTGCGAGATTCACGTGCGAGCAGTCAAAATGATGCACTTGTAATGGGTTCCTCTAGGAGTGTCGTTCTACCATGTTTGTGCATGTCTGCAACGTTCATAGGTTTTACATTAGAACAGGGCTTTTCAAACTGTTGTCATTGCCTAGATCCGACACGCTGAATTCAATTACCCATCTCTTCATTGTAAAATATTCTGCTTCTACCTTTCAGCTCCCAGTGGAGCTTGGGTCTTCAACAAACACTTTCCAAGTCGTTCTGTTTCTTGCCATTCTTTTAAGATCATTCCATTTCTTCCCCGTCATCTTCACCTCTGCTTCTATCAGTCTTCTCCAAGAATTTCTTGGTCTTCCTCTTTGTCTTTTCCCCTGGGGATTCCAAAAAAAGTGCCTGTTGTGTAATACTCTCAGTTGGCTTCGGTAGTGTGTGTCCTATGCAGCACCATCGTCTTCGCTGTACCTCTTTATCTACTGGTATTTGACTGGTACATTTCCATAATTCTATGTTAGTGAATTTGTCCTGCCATTTCCATCCTTTTATTCTGCGAAAGCATCCATTAATGAAAGTCTGTATCTTCGTGATTGTTATTTTTGTTGTTCTTCATGTTTCGCAGCCATACAATAGGACTGACTTAACATTGGAGTTGAACATTTTTATTTTTGTATTTAACCTAATTTCTTTGGACTTCCATATGTTTCCCAGTGCAACAAAAGCTCCTCTTGTTTTTGATATCCTTATTTTCGTATCATTTTCTGTTCCTCCCTCTTTATCTATATTACTATCCTCATATATGTAAGATTGTACGTCTAGTAGAGGTATTTTTCCTAATTTTATTTGGTTATTGCCAACTGTATTAATTCTCATAAAGTTGGTCTTATCTCTATTAATTTTCATTCCTATCTGTTGTACTCTTTCATCAAGTATTTTCATTTTATTCATTGTAAAATGGATAACCTTTTTATTTAATCTTCTTGCTCATTTTGATCGTGCAAACGCGAACTCTTTGTCCTGTAGCACGATAAAGGGATAGAACAGCAACATGACACAGGATGAGCTAGTCACGAGGTCCGTACTCCTACATTCGTGGGTCTCCAGATTTCCCCCTAAATCTGCGCCGTAGCTGACGCGTTTCGACTTCGGCAGACAGGATCTTGATTATTTTAATATTTTAAAAATGTAATTGATCTTGATCATGTTAAAAAGAATCAACGAAATTATTAATTTTCACCTTTTTTATGTCCCTACTGTTTATACGTTAAGTGGACGCTGATTCGTTAAGTCGCTTGTTTACGGTAAATCTGATAATGCCGCCATTTTGGAACAGTGCTTTTCGACTTTTAACTGCCAAGGGTTCTTCAACGTGCGGAAGTGAGCACGGAATCTCCTGTTTGTCGCCGTTTCCGAGAGGCCTGGATATCATATCTCACTATCCAGAGAGGGGTGGAAACTTATTTGACTACGCAAAGATGGATGGACATCAAATCCCACTACCCAGAGAGAGCTGAACATCATATCTCACTATCCAGATAGGTCAGGACATCATATCACACTACCAAGATAGGTCAGTACATCATATCTGACTACCCAGAGAGAGCTGGACATCATATCTCACTACCAAGATAGGTCATGACATCATATCTGACTACCCAGACAGAGCTGGACATCATATCTCACTACCCAGAGAGAGCTGGACATCATATTTCACTACCAAGATAGGTCAGGACATCATATCTGACTACCCAGAGAGAGCTGGACCTCATATTTCACTACCCAGAGAGGACTGAACATCATATCTGACTACCCAGAGAGGTCTGGACATCATATTTCACTACCGAGATAGGTCAGAGCATCATATCTCACTAACGAGATAGGTCAGGACATCATATCTGACTACCTATAGAGGTCTGGACATCATATCTCACTACCAAGATAGGTCAGGACATCATATCTGACTATCTAGAGAGGTCTAGACATCATATTTCACTACCGAGATAGGTCTGGGCATCATATCTGACTACCAAGCGAGGACTGAACATCATATTCCACTACTCAGGGAATGCTGGACATCATATCTCACTACACAGAAAGGACTGAACATCATATCCCACCGCTCAGAGAAGGCTGGACTTTCATATTTCACTACCCAGAAAGGTCAGGACATTATATCTGACTATCCAGAGCGGTCTGGACATGATATCTGACTACCTAGAGAGGTCTGGACATCACATCTCACTACCTAGAGAGGTCTGGACATCATATCTCACTACTCAGGGAGTGCTGGACATGAACATCATATCTCACTACCCAAAGAGGTCTGGACATCATATCTCACTACCTAGAGAGGTCTGGACATCACGTCTCACTACCCAGAGAGGTCTGGACATCATATCTCACTACCTAGAGAGGTCTGGACATCACATCTCACTACCCAGAGAGGTATGGACATCATATCTCACTACCTAGAGAGGTCTGGACATCGCATCTCACTACCCAGAGAGGTCTGGACATCACATCTCACTGCCCAGAGAGGTCTGCACAGCATATCTCACTACCCATCACAGGCGGATAAAATACCTTATCTGTAAAATCTGGAGTTACTATTTTGAGCTCTGGGACTTTGTTGTGAGTACAACTGTGAACCAATGACTTCAAACAATACTTGTTGCTGTCAGGACAAATGAATTATATCTGATCAAGATCCTACCCTAGTTGCCCTCATTTGTTTGGAAACTGGCAAATCGGTCTGTGTAAGAAAGTAGAAAAAAAAACAGTAAAGTGCCCCCGTCACGCCAAGTGGCATATAGGGAATATGGTGTTAGTGACCATAAATTTTACAGACCTTCGGCACATGATTTTTGGGGTAATGTGGTCGGTATTACGCCCGTGCCGCTTTACTTTCTCAGAAAATAATCCGGTACCCATTTAAGGCTGGGTGAACCCGGAAGCCGCCGGTTGGGATCGAACACTACCCCTTGTCCTTTGTAGTCCAGTTCACTAACCACTCAGCTATCGCGGCTCGTAAGAAAGTAGAGATAGCGATAAATAAGAAAAAAATGCCGTTGTGATGTCGAATGTCTGGATCAAAATAGCACATCATCTTACTGTGAACCACGACATGGCGCAAACACGTCAACATAGCGCCCTTCTAAAGTCCGACGCAGACGGACTGAGCCGAGTATGTGTTTCAGCTGGTCGATTGAATAGCAAAAGACTTACAGCCCATGTTCAATTTATCGCCAAGCCAATCCACTACCATTAAAGTCTCGTAAATCAAAGTCCGAATATCAAACACAATATTAAATGCCTAGTCCTACTGGAAACTGACGTAAAGATTTAAGAAATGTTTTACGCCTTGTAAATGATAAAGAACTCTTGTGAGGTTTGTTCATATTGAAAAGAGCGAGCTGTCTGTGTCTGCGCGGACACTACCACAGTCACAGCAAAGTTCTGGACAGCATCATCAAGTACCGGGCCTAGTGGCGTAGGTGATCATGTCTCTCCACAACTTTCGACCTCGGCAGCTATTTATCATTTCTGTTGTTGACCTTCTGACAAGCCATTCTCTCAAGCTGTCTGTTATTTTTTTCTCTTTGCTTCCCTCTATCTCTTCGTCCCTCAATTTGTCCAGTTGTTACAATATATTCAAGTTGTCTCATTACATGGTCAAAAAATGATGATTGTCTCTTCCTAACATTGGAAATTAGCTCTCTTTTGGTTTGACTTCTCTCAGATCCTCTTCATTACTCTTCTTAGCTGCCCATGGTATTCTCAACATTCTTCTGTAAAACCACATTTCTACAGACTCCAGTGATTTTCTTGTCTGTTGTCCTATTGTCCATGACTCGCATCCGTATGTTAAGACTGGCTCTATGTTACATTTAAGAACTCTTTTTCATGTTTCTATTGTCAAAAATAGATTGCATAGTATTTTCTCATTTTTTGGAAAGAACTTTTTCCTCATGTTCTGGACATAACTAAATAATATTTTTCTACTTCTGAAAATATAGAGAGCCGCGATAGCTCAGTGGTTAGTGAACTGGACTACTAACAACAAGGGGTCGAGTTTTATCCTGATCGACGGTTTCCCGGTTCACCCAGCCTTAAATGTGTACCGGTTTTTTTCTGGGAAAGTAAAGCGGTACAGGCCTAATACCGGCCACATTACCACACAAAAATCATGTGCCAAAGTTCTGTAAAAATTATGGTAACAAAATTCCCTATACGTCGCTTGTTTTTGTTTTTTTTCTTTTAAATTGACAATATACCACAAGTCAAAGGTGCAATATAGTTCGTTCACTGTGCTCAGAATTAATATCTGATCAATAAAGAGACTGAGTGCAAATGGAGACAAGTCAAGTGCAATGTCGATGAAGTTACTAACAAAATAAACAGAACTGACACTCTAACAGCACGAGGTAAAGACATTACTATGGTAATTAAGCGTAGCATTGTGTTTGCTAATACCGGAGAGGACGATACTCCAATGGTGCTATTGTTGTAACAGTAACTGTAGTATCTATGACAAAGTGCGGGTTTATGTTGCAAATAATAAGGGACAGAAAAAATGATGAAACTCTGAAATAAATAAATACAATTTTTATTCTAAGACATGTAATGTAACAAGTAATATTTCGTCTGTATTTGAAATGGAATATAAACGTTATAATAGAAATGGTCACGATATTAGATGTAAAAGGTCAGGTGCTGAATAAGGTAGTGATGATCTAGCTACTGCAGAAATATGAGACTGGATAGCAGGTAGCGTCAGACACGGAGAGTGTAGAATATCTGCGCTATGTACTGGCTTAAGCTAGACAGAAAAATATATAAATAGACAGACATGTAGATAGATAGACAGACAGACAGATAGGCAGGCAGGCAGGCAGGCAGGCAGGCAGGCAGACAGACAGACAGACAGACAGACAGGTAGATAGATAGATAGATAGACAGACAGACAGACAGACAGACAGACAGACAGGCAGGCAGGCAGACAGACAGCCAGACAGACAGACAGACAGACAGATAGAGAGACAGGTAGATAGATAGATAGATAGATAGATAGATAGATAGATAGATAGATAGATAGATAGACAGACAGACAGACAGATAGATAGATAGATAGATAGATAGATAGATAGATAGATAGATAGATAGATAGATAGATAGATAGATAGATAGATAGATAGATAGATAGATAGATAGATAGATAGATAGATAGATAGATAGATAGATAGATAGAGATAGATAGATAGATAGATAGATAGATAGATAGATAGATAGATAGATAGATAGATAGATAGATAGATAGATAGATAGATAGATAGAGATAGATAGATAGATAGATAGATAGATAGATAGATAGATAGATAGATAGATAGATAGATAGATAGATAGATAGATAGATAGATAGATAGATAGATAGATAGATAGATAGATAGATAGATAGATAGATAGATAGATAGATAGATAGATA
Organism: Megaustenia siamemsis; assembly: GCA_032433765.1. Classification (NCBI taxonomy): domain Eukaryota; kingdom Metazoa; phylum Mollusca; class Gastropoda; order Stylommatophora; family Ariophantidae; genus Megaustenia; species Megaustenia siamemsis. Next base: position 82,524,416 of record JAVIAB010000124.1, on the reverse strand, counting down.
GATAGATAGATAGATAGATAGATAGATAGCATTGAATATGAGTTGGCAGGCTTTATAACGATGATACCATGCAAGAGAAGAACGTCGACATTGTGAACAGTATACATCAAACCTAAACTTTAAAAATAATTAGGAACTGCTAAAGAGTTGAAATCACAAGGTGACGAGCACAGTAATAGTAAGAAATGGCTGAATCAAGCGTAAATACGGCTATACAGCTCGCAGACATGGAGTTTGGATAACACAAACATCTTCTAATTATAATCAAGTAACATGGTAGCATGACTGCTGGCGTAGATGATAATGTCTCTCCACAACTTTCGATCTCGACAGTTGTTTATCATTTCTGTTGTTGACCTGCTGCCAGTCCATTCTCTTAAGCTAACTGGTATCTTCTCTCTTTGCTTCCCTCTATCTCTTCGACCCTCAATTTTTCCAGTTAACTATATCCCAGGTGGTCACTTATCATTACATGGCCAAAAAATGATGATTGTTTCTTCCTAATATTGTAAATTAGCTCTCTTTTTGCTTTGGCCTCTTTCAGAATGTTTTCATTACTCTTCTTAGCTGTCCGTGGTATTCTCAATATTCTTCTGTAAAACCACATTTCTATAACCTCCTCTATAGTTGTGGCGACCCATGATTATACAAAGAACTTACGACGGTGGATTCTTGTTACCTTCCGTCGGTTTGTTTACGGTTGACTCCCCTAGCCTTGGACTAAAGTCTCCCCCACAAGGCAGAAACAAACAAAAATTAAATCAGACATTTGCAAACAGTTGTTTGGATAAGATTCTGAAAAATCAGATGATGTGACAAGATCAGAAATGAATTTATGTGTGAAAGACTAGAATTTAGATCATTTGAGCCAGACGTTAAGAATACACTGGTAAAAGGGAGATGAGTCGTGCATACACTAAGAAACTTGATGCTGTCAAAGCAAGACAGGTTGTATCAAGGAACACGTAAGGAAAGAGGAAATAGGGTAGGCACAGGAATACTTGGAGAAGAGAAGGCTGAAACTCCACAAGGATATTGGCTTAAACAGGAAGTTGGCAGAGAAAATGTCAAGAGGGGGCGGATGTTACTTTGTTCGTGGCTAATGTTGAGGTCAACGTGTAAAAGGTTTTGTTTGTTTTATATTTAGGTTGATTTAGTGGGTAGGTTGGTGGGTGGGTGGAAGAGTGGGTTGTGGGTGAATGTGCGGGTGGGTGAGTAAGAGGAATGAGTGGAGTGAGTGAGTGGAATGAGTGAGTGGAATAAGCGAGTGGAGTGAGTGAGTGGAGTGAGTGAGTGGAGTGAGTGAGTTATTGGAGAGAATGAACGTGTGAGTGGCTGAATTGAGTGGAGTGAGTGGGTGAGTGAGTGGAATGAGTGAGTGTAGTGAGGGAGTGGAGTGAGTGAGTGGAGTGAGTAGAGTGTGTAGAGTGAGCGAGTGGAGTGAGCGGGTAGAGTGAGTGGAGTGAGCGAGTAGAGTGAGTGGAGTGAGCGAGGGGAGTGAGTGAAGTGAGTGAGTGGCGTGAGTGAGTGGAGTGAGTGAGTGATTGGAGAGAGTGAACGTGTGAGTGGGTGGAGTGAATGGGAGGAGTGAGTGGGTGGGTTGAGTGTGTGAGTCAGTGGGTGGGGTGTCTGTGATGCTTACGGATTCAGACGAGACTCATAGACCATTATAAACGTTACAACAGTTTTAGTTTTGCCCAAAGAAAGAGAAAGATAATCGGATCAAAGACGATTCTAGGCATTAGAAAAAATGAAATCATAAATACAGCGTCAGCCATACTTGGAGCACTCTGAGAAAAGTAGTTATGTAATACATAGGAGAAATATTGCAAAACTAATTTCCAAGTATGATGTTTGTCTTGCTGACAAGCTTATCCTCTGTAATTTTTGTTAATGTTTTTTTTTTCTTTTATGTTTTATAGTTTTTGTCCTGCTACAAATAGACCTAATGAAAACATGACTCTCTCTCTCTCTCTCTCTCTCTCTCTCTCTCTCTCTCTCTGAACATCTAAGTCAGTTCACAACTCCAAAACAACTGAATATCTCTTTAGATTGTTTCCTAGAAATAACATCAACACATGTAATGTCAAATAGCTGATAAAACAACAAAACTGACTTCTAAGAGATGGTGTTTTTCACATGGTCGTGTTTACTTTAGAAATATCTGCCGGAAAAAAAAAATTCAATTATACCTTTGAGTGTGAGTGTTGCAAAATAGGAGTCATAATACCACGACAAGATAAACGAACACACGTTAATTTTGAAACAACAAACTAATCTAGAAAATATGTTGCTAGGAAACATGAAAGAAGAGAAGCAAAATATTTTGGCCACATTAAAATACGTGATGTCCTAAGAAGATCACTATGGTGGTCATGTTGCCAGGCAGACGAGATTGAGGTAGGCCAAAAAATAAAAAGATGAGTGCTAGTGGTCATGTTGCCAGGCAGACGAGATTGAGGTCGGCCAAAAAATAAAAAGAAGATGAGTGCTAGCGGTCATGTTGCCAGGCAGACGAGATTGAGGTAGGCCAAAAAATAAAAAGAAGATGAGTGCTAGTGGTCATGTTGCCAGGCAGACGAGATTGAGGTAGGCCAAAAAATAAAAAGAAGATGAGTGCTAGTGGTCATGTTCAAAGGTAAAGATCAAGTACGAGACTTGAATCGGCATCAGAGCACGCGAGTTTCCACCCATATGTTCTCGGCCGTCTGTCCAGAAGCGTTCGGAGACTGCTGGATAGTGTCGCTTCAAGCATCGAAACTCACGATGGAAGGCGGCATTTTACACCTTCCCAGAGTACTACTCTGGTAGCATTTCTGCCAGCGGCTGGGTCCACCGCGGGGGTATTTTTTTTACTCCAACCACAAGTACAATTCACACTGCTTCCAGCGGGAATCGAACACATGTTGTCCGAAATGTCGGTAGCCCAGTCGGGTGGTTTTTCTAACTAGGGTAGCGATGCCACCAAATGTTCCGAAGCCTCAAGATCATGTTCAAGCTGGGGATGACTGTGGCAGGTGATGTACATCATCGACAGGGCAGAACCTTTCAAAGGAAGTTGTAAAGTTCAAACAGACAAACTAGATGATGATGATGGTGATGGCGATGTTGGTGATGCTCGTGATGATGATATTGATGTTGATGATGATGGTGGTGATGGCAAGGATGATGGCATGGTTAGTGGTGGTGATAGTGATGATGATGGCGTGGTTAGTGATGGTGATGTTGATGATGAGTGTATGGTTAGTGGTGTTGATGGTGATGGCGTGGTTAGTGATGGTGATGGCGTGGTTAGTGATGGTGATGGCGTGGTTAGTGATGGTGATGGCGTGGTCAGTGATGTTGATGGCGTGGTTAGTGATGGTGATGGTGATGATGATGGCGTGGTTAGTGATGGTGATGGTGATGATGATTGTATGGTTAGTGGTGGTGATGGTGATGGCGTGGTTAGTGATGGTGATGGCGTGGTTAGTGGTGGTGATGGCGTGGTTAGTGGTGGTGATGGTGATGGCGTGGTTAGTGATGGTGATGGCGTGGTTAGTGATGGTGTTTTTGATGGTGATTGTATGTTTAGTGGTGATGATGGTGATGGTGATGATGATTGTATGGTTAGTGATGGTGATGGTGATGATGATGGCGTGGTTAGTGATGGTGATGGTGATGATGATTGTATGGTTAGTGGTGGTGATGGTGATGGCCTGGTTAGTGATGGTGATGGCGTGGTTAGTGGTGGTGATGGCGTGGTTAGTGGTGGTGATGGTGATGGCGTGGTTAGTGATGGTGATGGCGTGGTTAGTGATGGTGATGGTGATGGTGATTGTATGGTTAGTGGTGGTGATGGTGATGATGATTGTATGGTTAGTGATGATGATGATGATTGTATGGTTAGTGATGGTGATGGTGATGGCGTGGTTAGTGATGGTGATGGTGATTGTATGGTTAGTGGTGGTAATGGTGATGGTGATGATGATTGTATGGTTAGTGATGGTGATGGCGTGGTTAGTGATGGTGATGGCGTGGTTAGTGATGGTGATGGCGTGGTTAGTGATGTGATGGTGATGGTGATGATGATTGTATGGTTAGTGGTGGTGATGGTGATGGCGTGGTTAGTGATGGTGATGGCGTGGTTAGTGGTGTTGATGGTGATGGCGTGGTTAGTGGTGGTGATGGTGATGATGTTGTTGAAGGTGATGATAATGATGATGATATGGTTGATGGTGGTGATGGTGATGATGTTGTTGAAGATGATGATGATGATGATGGTATGGTTGACGGTGGTGATGGTGATGATGTTGTTGAAGATGATGATGGTATGGTTGATGGTGGTGATGGTGATGATGATGATGATGGTATGGTTGATGGTGGTGATGGTGATGATGTTGTTGAAGATGATGATGATGGTATGGTTGATGGTGGTGATGATGTTGATGATGGTATGCTTGATGGTGGTGATGGTGATGATGTTGTTGAAGATGATGATGATGATGATGGTATGGTTGATGGTGGTGATGGTGATGATGTTGTTGAAGATGATGATGATGGTATGGTTGATGGTGATGATGTTGTTGAAGATGATGATGGTATGTTTGATGGTGGTGATGGTGATGATGATGGCGTGGTTAGTGATGGTGATGGTGATGATGTTGTTGAAGATGATGATGATGATGGTATGGTTGATGGTTTTGATGGTGATGATGATGATGATGATGATGGTATGGTTGATGGTGGTGATGGTGATGATGTTGTTGAAGATGATGATGATGATGGTATGGTTGATGGTGGTGATGGTGATGATGTTGTTGAAGATGATGATGATGATAGTATGGATGATGGTGGTGATGGTGATGATGTTGATGAAGATGATGATGATGATGGTATGGTTGATGGTGGTGATGGTGATGATGATGATGATGATGGTATGGTTGATGGTGGTTATGGTGATGATGTTGTTGAAGATGATGATGATGATGGTATGGTTGATGGTGGTGATGGTGATGATGTTGTTGAAGATGATTATGGTATGGTTGATGGTGGTGATGGTGATGATGTTGTTGAAGATGATGATGATGATGGTATGGTTGATGGTGGTGATGGTGATGATGATGATGGTATGGTTGATGGTGGTGATGGTGATGATGTTGTTGAAGATGATGATGATGGTATGGTTGATGGTGGTGATGTTGTTGAAGATGATGATGATGATGGTATGGTTGATGGTGGTGATGGTGATGATGTTGTTGAAGATGATGATGATGATGATGATGATGATGATGATGATGATGATGATGGTATGGTTGATAGTGGTGATGTTGTTGAAGATGATGATGATGATGGTATGGTTGATAGTGGTGATGGTGATGATGTTGTTGAAGTGATGATGATGGTATGGTTGATATTGGTGATGGTGATGATGATGGCGTGGTTAGTGATGGTGATGATGTTGTTGAAGATGATGATAATGATGGTATGGTTGATGGTGGTGATGGTGATGATAATGATGATGATGATGATGATGATGGTATGGTTGATGGTGGTGATGGTGATGATGTTGTTGAAGATGATGATGATGATGATGATGATGATGATGATGACGGTATGGTTGATGGTGGTGATGGCAATGATGTTGTTGAAGATTATGATGGTGATGATGATGATGATGATGATGATGATGATGATGATGATGATGATGATGGTATGGTTGATGGTGGTGATGGTAATGATGTTGTTGAAGATGATGATGATGATGGTATGGTTGATGGTGGTGATGATGATGTTGATGATGGTATTGTTGATGGTGGTGATGGTGATGATGTTGTTGAAGATGATGATGATGATGATGATGATGGTATGGTTGATGGTGGTGATGGTGATGATGTTGTTGAAGATGGTGATGATGATGATGATGGTATGGTTGATGGTGGTGATGGTAATGATGTTGTTGATGATGATGATGATGATGGCGTTGATAGTGATCATGTTGATAATGATGATGATGACGATGAAGATTATGACTATGGTGAGGATGGTGATGGTGACGATAATGATGATGATGACGATGAGGACAATGGCGATGATGATGATGATGATGATGATGATGGTGATGACCATGATGATAATAATAATGCTGATGGCAATGATGATGATGATGGTTGTGATGATTATGAGGATGATGGCGATGATGATAGTGATGATGATGATGATGATGGCGATGATGATAGTGATGATGATGATGGTGATGATGATGTCAATGATGATGATGATGATGGCGATGATGATGATGATGATGTTACTAGCTGATAGCGTTCAAAGACTAATAACTAAATATTAGATTTTTCGTTAACAAATTAGATCTGACCACGATCTCCACATAGTGGAGCAAGCAACACATCCTAACCACGTGTGTGGAAGTCGCAAGCGGATGGTAAACCCGGTCACAAATACTACGTGATCCAAGCAAAAAAGACACAGACACAACCTATTCTCTTTCTAGTGCAGGATAATTTAACAAACGGCATTTTAATGAGAAATAAAAAAGAAGAATATAATCCTCACAGGAGAGCAGCCCTCATTCGCTTCCAGTCTTCTATTTTCTTTAGACTTGTCTCCAGTAAGAACAAGTAACAAAAAAAATAAAACTTCAACGAGCGGTCATAAATATAAAAAGAAAGATAAAACCCATAAAACAATACAATAATTTAGAAAACTGTCTTCACGCTTACACACACACCATTTTTACAATCTGTTTGTGATATTTCAGTAATTTCATCTGAAACAAACGACAGCAACTGCGAGCTGTTGATTGGTCCTCATTTATGTTCAGCCACACGAATCTGACAAGGCAAGCATCGATCATTTTCAGATTTGCCGTGTTGAATTCCAGATTCAGGTTTTGTCTTTAGCATTCCGAGTCATTAAGATTCCTGTCCATAAGCAAAATTACGCCTTCCATTCAGCTATGTCATTGGTTGTACATCATTAGTGTTTATTCCACGTTCTACATGGTTTCGTTCCATGGCAGCAGTATTTTCTTTTCCTTTTATTTCCGCGGTATTTTGTGTGTGTCTCAATTTGTTGGCTCCTGATTATAAGAAATGATTATGCAGCATTTCGGAGAGACTCATAGGTGCAGGCTTGGTGAATTTTTTTTCTTCTGACTCACAAGGTGCCGGGGGCTCATCCAATTTTTAAAAATGGGTAACATAGATTTTTCTGGGAAGTAGAGGCGGCCTGGCGTGATACTGACACATCACGCAAAATTTGCCGTGGTCTTGAAAATATATGGTCCCTAACGCCGTATTTCTTATACGGATAACAAGGCGTGAAGGAAACCTCTACTTTAAGTACGTATAACACACCTCAAGCAGCATCATTAAGTGTGCTTATTAAGGATATCATTCACGGGAAAGCTAATAGTATGTACCACCAATCCATCCACTGTTTTTGGAACAGAGTCTTTATCTTGGTTTTCAGAGTCGCTGAATATTTCTATGAGGCCAAAGCAAAGATAGAGCTAATTGTTATATATTAGGAAGAAACAATCATCATATTTTGACCATGTAATGAGAAGGGAACAGATGGAATATATTGTGACAAATGGGCAAGCTGAGAGACGAAGAGATAGAGGGAAGAAAAGAAAAAAGATACCAGACAGCTTAAGAGAATGACTTGGCAGAAGGTCAACAACATAAATGATAAACACATGGCGAGATCAAAAGTTGACGAAAGATATAATGACCTACGCCAGCAGAATTGGTGCTTGATGATGATGACGATAATGTCTAACTGTTCATGTTTTTGATTGTTGGTATATCTTATTATTGATTTGTTTCATTGTTGATATATCCTATTATTGATACTATTAATTGTTCATATGCCTAGTTGTTCATTTGTCTACTTGTTCATGTATTAAATGGCTCATGTATCTAATCGTACATATGTCCAACTATTAATGCACTCAAAGATTCATAAGTCTTATTGTTATGCATCCTGGATTTAGTACCTCTTAATAAATACAAATGACGAACATTTATTTTCTTGCATAAGACGCAATTGTTTGATACTTTTATGTCGGCTCTTGCTTGTATTGTGAGATAATGGATAGGTAAAGAAGCTGACCTTTTGAGGTGATAACAGTGGTTGCATATTCAAGCTTCATCAACATCATTGAGTGCCGTGTCCACATCGAAGGTTGGCTACCACGGATCGTCATTCCGGTATGTCTTTTGCTTTAATAGTGTACCTAGTCATAGGTTGACTTGTCCATCTTTTGAAGCTACACTTCCATGTTAGTCTTTTATCTTGTATTTTTCCTTTAAATATAACTTTTAGTAGGCTATTTTTAGTAGGCTATTCATGCTTACTATAGAATAATGCACAGTAATATGATTTTTAAAAATTATCTTGGATAATTCTAATTCGTACAAATCTTTCCCGGGGGGGGGGGGGGGGGGGGGAGAGATAGAGAGCAATAATTCGAAAATAACAAGTTCGCAATTCGAAGAAATAATTTCAACTTTGAACTTTGGGAAAGATCTTTCGTAAAAAAAAAAAAAAAAAAAAAAAAAAAAAAAAAAATTTTGAGCAGCTAAATTTTTTTTTTTATCCGACTAACGAGAAAAGGTTCAAGATCTCAGAAACGCTTTAATTATCTAGTAAAGAGCCCCCTAAGTCACGCTAAGTGGCGTATAGGGAATATGGTGTTAGTGACCATAAATGTTACAGACTTTCAGCACATGTTTAATTATCCAGCTACAAAGAAAATGAATTTTAAATTCTCTCTTCGACTAATTTAGATTGATCCTGTACTTGATCTTCGGACCGATAGAGCTTTCAAATTATACACATGCAGACTAGTGGCGAATAAAGAAAAAGATAGAAATGGCGTATTTCGCCTCTTGATGTCTTGAGGATGTGTTGTTAATGTCCATTTCTTATTGACAATTAGGCATGCGATTCAGCACAACGCCAGTCCGATACTTGTCCAGAACCAAAAAAAAAGTAAATTGATAGAGACAATATACTAGACAGTGTGGTTTGGTAGGAAGACTACAAGAGAACTGTAGTGACCGACATTTGTGAAGGTCATGATCATGTATGCAACCAGTCACGGTAGTAGTACAGGAATCGTCTAACCATAATTACATGAGAGCATTATTTTTATCTGGGAGCCGCGATAGCTCAGTGGTTAGTGAACTGGGAGCCGCGATAGCTCAGTGGTTAGTGAACTGGGGAGCCGCGATAGCTCAGTGGTTAGTGAACTGGGGAGCCGTGATAGCTCAGTGGTTAGTGAACTGGGGAGCCGTGATAGCTCAGTGGTTAGTGAACTGGGGAGCCGCGATAGCTCAGTGGTTAGTGAACTGGGGAGCCGTGATAGCTCAGTGGTTAGTGAACTGGGAGCCGTGATAGCTCAGTGGTTAGTGAACTGGGGAGCCGTGATAGCTCAGTGGTTAGTGAACTGGACTACAAAGGACAAGAGATCGGGTTCGATCCTGATCGACGACTTCCAGGTTCACCCAGCCTTAAATGGGTACCATATTTTTTTCTGGGAAAGTAAAACGACACGGGCGTATTACCGACCACATTTCCCCACAAATCATGTGCCGAGGGTCTATTAAAATGTATGGTCACTAACACCATATTCCCTATACGCCACTTTTAGAAGCAGTTTTGCTTTTGTGCTACTATTTAGCTATGTAGGATTATTTTTATTTATTTACATATCTGTGTGTGCGTGTTGTTTGTTTGTTCCTGCTGAAGGCCTATTGAGGCGAAACGTCGTTCAAATCTGTGTCGTCTACCAATCACGTAAAGCTTTTCCCATACCATTTTCTTCTATTTCTTCAATTCCCCTCGCTTTTGTGCCTATCTTGTTGTTGTTATGATAGAAATGTTTTCTTTCTTGAATATATCTTTTATTCCGTATATTTTTGACTCCCGTGGTATTTCTTGCCCTCTGTCCTGCCCTTTATTATATACAATGGATGTGCAAAATACTAAGTGACGGTATTCTAAAACATTGTTACATGAAACCACTTTTTAATCTGATTCAATTGGTAATTTAAGGATCGCGTTTGTGTTTGTGTATGGGTTGGCGTTGAAATATAGGGATAGTTCTGCTGCTGAAGGAAGTGTCATTGAATTAGATTTGAGATGAAGATCCAAGGGGAAAACTCGACTATGAACAAAATAGAAAATAAATCGTGCAAAAATAGATCGTACAAGAGTAGACTACATCGGTTGTTAGTGTTCACTAAAGTAAAGTTCGGGAAATCTAAGAGTTGAATTCACACAAACTTTTGGACCAATCATATTTTCTATTAGGTACCAACATCAAAGACCGGATTTAGACTTGGTGAAGCTCTAGGCTAAGCTAAATAATACTTTGAGGCCCCATCATATCGTGAGACCCTAAGCTACGATAAATTATACTTTGAGGCCCCATCATATGGTGAGACACTAAGCTACACTAACTGATACTTTGAGGCTCCATCATATCGTGAGACCCTAAGCTACGATAAATGATACTTTGAGGCCCCATCATATCGTGAGACACTAAGCTACACTAACTGATACTTTGAGGCTCCATCATATCGTGAGACCCTAAGCTACGATAAATGATACTTTGAAGCCCCATCATATCGTGAGACCCTAAGCTACGCTAAATGATACTTTGAGGCCCCATCATATCGTGAGACCCAAAGCTACGCTAAATGATACTTTGAGACCCCATCATATTGTGAGACACTAAGCTACGCTGATACTTTGAGGCACCAACATATCGCGAGACCCTAAGCTACGCTAAATGATACTTTGAAGCCCCATCATATCGTGAGACACTAAGCTACACTAACTGATACTTTGAGGCTCCATCATATCGTGAGACCCTAAGCTACGATAAATTATACTTTGAGGCCCCATCATATGGTGAGACACTAAGCTACACTAACTGATACTTTGAGGCTCCATCATATCGTGAGACCCTAAGCTACGATAAATGATACTTTGAGGCCCCATCATATCGTGAGACACTAAGCTACACTAACTGATACTTTGAGGCTCCATCATATCGTGAGACCCTAAGCTACGATAAATGATACTTTGAAGCCCCATCATATCGTGAGACCCTAAGCTACGCTAAATGATACTTTGAGGCCCCATCATATCGTGAGACCCAAAGCTACGCTAAATGATACTTTGAGACCCCATCATATTGTGAGACACTAAGCTACGCTGATACTTTGAGGCACCAACATATCGCGAGACCCTAAGCTACGCTAAATGATACTTTGAAGCCCCATCATATCGTGAGACCCAAAGCTACGCTAAATGATACTTTGAGACCCATCATATTGTGAGACACTAAGCTACTCTAACTGATACTTTGAGGCACCAACATATCGCGAGACCCTAAGCTACGCTAAATGATACTTTGAGGCCCCATCATATCGCGAGACCCTAAGCTGTAATTTTTTTAACATTAGCATATATCCGGCCCTAACAAAATCTGACCCCTGCTACACCCCCTCCATTCCCTCTAAAAATCCCACTAGACCTCATTACGTTTAATTCTGAAACCGCCAGAGCTCCATTCTCTATGAAGACCTTTCTATACAATGTTCATTTTCCTGAACGTGTCTTTCCCTCTCAGTGTTCCTATCTCAGGGTTTGGAATCTGGTCTGAACATCCGAGAAAGCCAAGTTCTCTATGAAAGCTTACCTGCACATTATTATCTCCAGATATTCGACGCTTCTGTTTGTCGGGCTTAGAATACCCCGCCTTTTATTCAAAGAGGGCGGTCGTAACATTGTCAGGTGTGACATATCGCTTTTGTGGAAACGTATGAGGCACATCCAATCGTCTCCTTGTTGGAATGCGCGCATTCCCAGCCCCGGGTTATGATTGGCTCCATCATCAAGGGGAGACAATTTTATGATTCGCAGACGACGATATTAATCTGAGAGGCACAAAGAAATAAAACGTCAAATAAAAACGCCCATAGAATTCGAGACGTTGTTTGTTGTAGAAGCACAAAACGGGAAACTAAGCGGGAATATAGATAAATAAATTGTTCCCATTTCAAAAGAGAAGCTAGATAATCTTATCTCAACTTCTTTGATTTTGAACTGCAGAAAAGATCTGTAAACAGACGCATTCTAGAAGCTAGTAAAATTCAGGTGATGAATAGTTCCCTGGAGGGAACATACCAGAAAATTCTCCGAAATGCTAGATTTATTAATTCCTGGAAGTAGCTTCTGAATGAAATATTTCTTCAGCATATTTTGAAGAAGATGATGAACTCAACGCAGTTGCTACAAGGTGAAGCATCCGTTAATTGTTGAAGCGAAATAGACCTGTTTCAAGAAAATAACTCCTACCAAGGTCTTATTTATAATAGTAATAAGTTTAGTATGAATATCAAACGTAACACTGTCTAATTTATAATAGTAATAGATTCAGTATGAATATCAAACGTAACACTGTCTAATTTATAACAGTAATAGCTTCAGTTTGAATATCAAACGTAACACTGTCTAATTTATAACAGTAATAGCTTCAGTATGAATATCAGACGCCCCACTGTCTAATTTATAATAGTAATAGATTCAGTATGAATATCAAACGTCACACTGTCTAATTTATAATAGTAATAGCTTCAGTGTGAATATCAAACGTCACACTGTCTAATTTATAATAGTAATAGCTTCAGTGTGAATATCAAACGTCACACTGTCTAATTTATAATAGTAATAGCTTCAGTGTGAATATCAAACGTCCCACTGTCTAAGCGATAAATAGACGCCTTGAAAGAACTTGTACATCACAACTAATCAGTCTACAAATTGAACGCTCCAATTAATATATAGGCATGTTTCGTAATCCACTTTATAAAATGAATGCTTACAATAATATATAAAATATTCAAGGCCGTCTTATTCATAAATGCACTACAAAGATACGTAACACACACGGCCGTTTAGTTTAACAATAGAATACTTTAAGGAATACATAACACACATCATCCTTTGATATTGAAACGTTTCGAGCAATACACGCACTCAAGCTAATCCAGCAATGTAGCACTTATGAATAAACAACAAACACCACGGCCTGAGTTAAAAGCTGAACTTTTGAAAGAATACACTACAAACAGCACTGTCCAAACTGTAAAATTAACGCGTGGTGGAGTATATAACATGTACCACTACTTGATCTATAAAATTAACGCTTACGAAAAAATATATATGCCATATATAACAGTTGACACATACACAAGGATGTACTAAAATATATCTTTGTAGCCATACCGAAGAGGTCAGGCGCCTTGATTGCGAAAGACCATGGCACTATTAGTCTCATGAGCCATATGGCGAAAATATTACTAAGAATCATTATGAGACGTGTAAGGAGCAAAATAAAACCAGAAATAAGTGAGGAATAATGTGGATTTGTGGAAGAAAATGTCACCAATAATGCAATATACATTCTGAGAACATTGATAGAAAGAGCTTATAGAGGTAAATAAAGATCTATACATGTGTTTTATAGACTGCACAAAAGCATCTGACAAAGTAAAGCATGTGAAAATAATATGCTGGAGATATTGAACACTGAGGGCTAAGATCTGAGAATCATAAAAAACATGTACTGGCTACAAACAGCAGCTATGAGAACTAGCAACCAAACAGGACAGTTCCAATATGTAAAATAAGGAATCAGACAAGGATGTGTTCTATCGACGGATGTATTTTCACATTACAGCAAAATTATTATAAGATCAATAGTAGATATAAAAGGAACTGAAGTCAACGGTCACAACATCAACAATTTGCGATATGCGGATGCCAGTCTTAATAGCAGAGACAGAGATTAAGTACAAGAAATGATAGTTATAATAGTAAAAGAAAGAAACAAAAAAGGTCTCAATCTGAATAGTAAGAAAATAGAAGTAAAAGAATAGAAGAAACAATCATCATCATCACACAGCATAAAAATAAACAGGACAAATCTGAAACAAGTGCAAAGCGTCAAAAATACTTGGGTACAATAATAACATCAGATGGAAGATGCACCACGGGAATAAAAAAGCAAAATACCTGAGGCCAAAATGGCATTTCAGAAAATGAAAATATGTTATCCAACAAGTCTATGTGAATAGAAGTGAGAAAAAGAGTTCACCGAGGGTATATAGAGTCAATTCTAACATGTGGAAGCGAATCATGGACAGCAGACATGAATAGACGATCACACGCCAAAGCGATGGGATTTCTAAAAAAATGTTGAAAAGGGCCAACCCAAAAGATAGCTCCTAAAAACATCAGAAAGAAACAATCAACATTTTTCACGCAGATCATGAGAAAAGGAAAGTTGGAATACTTGGTTACAACTGGCAAAATGCAGGTAAAGAAAGATTGCGAACGACAAAGTGAGAAAATATTAGATAGCTTGGTGTCATGGTATGTAAAACAGTCAACAACAGAACTGATACGATGTACTGTGGATAGAAGATTGTGGAAGCACATGATCGCCCACGCCAATCAGTATGGCACATGATGATGATAAAAGAAAATGTTACAAACTACACTGTTCAATTTATAAACGCTTTATATATATATATATATATATATATATATATATATATATATATATATATATATATGTTGTTGCGTTCGCCAGCTTTCAACTCTGACGAAGTGCCTAGAGACTAGGAACTGAATTTTGCGTGTTAATCCATTTTTCCCCAGCAGCCGTGTGCACAGGGGTCTCCTCGCCGCACAGGCAGATATAAACCTATATAGCACCGACAGACAAATTAACCCTATATAACACCGACAGACAAATTAACCCGATATAACACCGACAAAAAAATTAACCCTATATAGCACCGACAGACAAATTAACCCTATATAGCACCGACAGGCAAATTAACCCTATATAGCACCGACAGACTAATTAACCCAATATAGCACCGACAGGCAAATTAACCCTATATAGCACCGACAGACAAATTAACCCTATATAGCACCGACAGGCAAATTAATCCTATATAGCACCGACAGACAAATTAACCCTATATAGCACCGACAGACAAATTAACCCTATATAGCACCGACAGACAAATTAACCCTATATAGCATCGAAATGCTGGGAACAACATATATCTATATCAGTATCTGATCAACAAACTGAATGTTTGAAGGACTTTATTGTGCGCTTCTAAGGTCCGATGCATAAATGGAACATTTCTAGGGATATCTAACAACAGCATCGTTTAACGTACTAAAAAATAGAACATTTCTAGGAATATCTAACAACAGCATCGTTTAACGTACTAATAAATGGAACAGCATCGTTTAATGTAATAATAAATGGAACATTTCTAGGAATATCTAACAACAGCATCGTTTAACGTACTAATAAATGGAACATTTCCAGGAATATCTAACAACAGCATCGTTTAACGTACTAATAAATGGAACATTTCTAGGAATATCTAACAACAGCATCGTTTAACGTACTAATAAATGGAACATTTCCAGGAATATCTAACAACAGCATCGTTTAAAGTACTAATAAATGGAACATTTCTAGGAATATCTAACAACAGCATCGTTTAACGTACTAATAAATGGAATATTTCTAGGAATATCTAACAACATTTCTAGGATTATCCAACAACAGCATCATCTAATTGACTTATAAATGGAACATTTCCAGAAATATCTAACAGTATCGTTTAACTTATAAATGGAACATTTCCAGGAATATCTAACAGCAGTATCGTTTAACTTATAAATGGAACATTTCCAGCAATATCTAACAACAGTATCGTTTAACTTATAAATGGAACATTTCCAGCAATATCTAACAACAGTATCGTTTAACTTATAAATGGAACATTTCCAGGAATATCTAACAACAGTATCGTTTAACTTATAAATGGAACATTTCCAGGAATATCTAACAACAGTATTGTTTAACTTATAAATGGAACATTTCCAGGAATATCTAACAACAGTATCGTTTAACTTATAAATGGAACATTTCCAGCAATATCTAACAACAATATCGTTTAACTTATAAATGGAACATTTCCAGCAATATCTAACAACAATATCGTTTAACTTATAAATGGAACATTTCCAGCAATATCTAACAACAGTATCGTTTAACTTATAAATGAAACATTTCCAGCAATATCTAACAACAGTATCGTTTAACTTATAAATGGAACATTTCCAGGAATATCTAACAACAGTATCGTTTAACTTATATATGGAACATTTCCAGCAATATCTAACAACAGTATCGTTTAACTTATAAAGTCTCAGTGAATGTCGGTGGCCAAATGAATAGTTCTTCGTCTCTAAATCAGGAGAATGCAGGTTCGTTTTTCGGCAGAGGCCAAGCAGTGTGTTTTCTTTTCTTCTTTTTTTCTCATGGAAGAGGGGGTAAGTGTGGCGGGTTGTAAAATAAAAGTTTTCCTGAACACTTCGGGTAGATTGTACTGGGCATATGGGGGGTTGTAAAATACAACTTTTTCCTGAACACTTCGGGTAGATTGTACTGGGCATGTGAGGGGTTGTAAAATACAATTTTTTCCTGAACACTTCGGGTAGATTGTACTGGGCATATGGGGGGTTGTAAAATACAACTTTTTCCTGAACACTTCGGGTAGATTGTACTGGGCATGTGGGGTGGGGGGGGGGGGTTGTAAAATACAACTTTTTCCTGAACACTTCGGGTAGATTGTACTGGGCATGTGGGGGGGTTGTAAAATACAACTTTTTCCTCAACACTTCGGGTAGATTGTACTGGGCATGTGGGGGGTTGTAAAATGCAACTTTTTCCTGAACACTTCGGGTAGATTGTACTGGGCATGCTGCCTTCATTCGTCAGTCCTGTAGACACCCAGACAGACCTCTGACATGGGATACATGCACTAAAGCCGAACCATAGTCCCAGTAATAATCTCGGCACGTGACAGAAAACACATCATCATGTGATAGACCTGCTGGCGTAGACGTACATGTCCTTCTACAATTCAAATACATCGTAACAATTATGTTGTTGACTGTTCATCATGTCACGACACAAGGGGGAATCTAATATCTTCTCTCTTTGTCGTCCGCAATCTCCCTTTTCCTGCTATTTGCAAGTTGTAACCAAATACTCCAGCTTTCCTCTTCTGATCATGTCCCTGAAAAATATCGATTGTTTCTTCCTGATGTTTTTAGGAGCTCTCTTTTTTTGTGTTTGCTTCGCTGAGGATGTTCTCGTTTGTTCTTTTGACTGTCCAGGGAACTATCGATGTTCCTCTGAAAAATGAAATCTATGTGGCCCTTAATCGTCATTTCATTTCTTGGTTTACTGCCCATGGTTCACTTCCTTAGGTCCGAATTAACCCTATATAGCACCGATGAACTACCATTTTTTGGCGCATGCTAAAAGACACAACAGCCTAATACATGTAATATTGGATAGGAAAATACAAGGTAAACGAGGCAGAGGCAGACCAAGACTAACATGGACGAGTAACATCAAAAGATGGACCAAATCAGCCTATGACAATCTGCACCATCAAAGCAAGAGACAGAGTGGAGTGGCGTTCCATGGTAGCCAACCTTCGATGCGGAGACGATACTCAATGGTGATGATGATGAACCACCATTCTCACTTCCATATACTTGTTACACAAGATGTTTTTCTCTTCCTGAAATACTACTTTGGCCTGTGCTATTTTGTGTTTTATTTCTGCGTTACCTCTTCCATCTGTTGTTATTATTGTGCTCAAGTATTTGACGCTCTGCTCTTCTTTCAAACTTGTTCCACTTATTTTTATGTTGCATGATGGTAATGATTGTTTCTTCGATAAGACCATTATTACTTCTGTTTTCTTAATGTTTAGGCTGATACCTTTCTTGTTGCTTTCTATCCCTACTATGTCTATCATTTCTTGTGGTTCGTTCTGTCCCAGCTATTAAGACGGTGCCATCCACATGCTGCAGGTTGTTCAAGTTGTGACTGTAGACTTTGATTCATTTGTGTCTACTATTGAGACCTAAATAATTAAGGGCGCTACTACAGAAGAGAGGAGCCGCGATAGCTCAGTGGTTAATGAACTACAAAGGACAAGAGGTAGGGTTCGATCCCAACCGACGGCTTTCGGGTTCACCCAGCCTTAAATGGGTACCGGTTTTTTTCTGGGAAAGTAAAGCGGCAATGGCGTAATACCCCAAAATCATTAGTCATTACCCCAAAAATCATGTGCCGAATGTCTATAAAAATGATGGTCACTAGCACCATATTCTCTATACGCCACTTCGCGTGACGGGGGTACTTTACTTTTAAGATTACTACCGAGGAGAATCATAAAAGGGGAGATCACCTTTACGTCCGTCCAATCCTGGTTGACGGTTGTATTGGCTCCCCCTGCCTTACTGATACAAGTAATATGTTTATTAAGATGTGTCTATCTTTTAGACCGTCCATGGAACTCTCAACATTCTTCTGAGAAATCACAGATCTCTGTCGCCTCTAATTGTCTTTTCAATTATTTGTATACTATCCATGATTAATTTCCTGAGGTCACAGTTGACGCTATATAGCACCGATAAACTCTGACTCTCACTTCCATTGACATAGGCTTACTACTAACGATTTTTTTTCATTTTCTAAACTGTTACTGTAGTCTGTCGTACTCTGCTTTCATTTATGTGATGCATCTTCCATCTGTATTGTATTCTCAATTCAAATCACATTTATGGGGTTGTCATAGCTTTTATTTTATAGTCTGTTCGCGATTGACTTCCACATGTCGTGACTTTACAGAACAAATAACAACTATATTTGTTTATGTCTTCCACTGTTTAATATCGGTTCGAGATTTATCCTTATTATTCTTTCATCATCATCATTGAGTGCAGTCTCCGCATCGAAGGTTGACTACCATGGAGCGCCATTCCACTCTGTCTCTTGCTTTGATGGTGCAGATTGTCATAGATTGACCTGTCCATCTTTTGATGTTTCTCGTTCATATTAGTCTTGGTCTGCCTCTGCCTCTTTTATCTTGTATTTTCCCTTCAAGTATTACTTTTATTAGGCTGTTGTGTCTTTTAACATGCCCCAAAATTTCATTTGTCTTGCTCTAATTGTGTTTAGTAGTTCTCTTTTCATTTTAGTTGTTTTAGAACTTCATCGCTTGTTTTCTTTTCTTTAGATTATTCTTTAGAATGTATAATTTTTGTCGAGTCTGCTCTATTCTGCACCGTCCTACTGTTGTACATTTCTCATCTGAAGTTAACATCTTTCACAGTTATATGAATTTATTGAACTGTTTTGATGCTGTCTCATTTACTTTAGCTGGAGGACCGGTTAGCCTCGAGACAAGACGCCGTTCTCGAGACAGAGAGGTTGTGAGTTCAAATCCCGGCTGCATCAATTGGGATATTTATTTGTGATTTTTCTATGGGAACAAATTAATGTCGTGGTTTATCCTATTTATTGTAATAGAATCTAGCTGAACAAATTAATGCTGGCAGTTTATCCTATTTATTGTAACAGAATCTAGCTGAACAAATTAATGTCGGTAGTTTATCCTATTTATTGTAACAGAATCTAGCTGAACAAATTAATGCCGGTAGTTTATCCTATTTATTGTAACAGAATCTAGCTGAACAAATTAATGCCGGTAGTTTATCCTATTTATTGTAACAGAATCTAGCTGAACAAATTAATGCCGGTAGTTTATCCTATTTATTGTAACAGAATCTAGCTGAACAAATCAATGTCGGTAGTGTATCCTATTTATTGTAACAGAATCTAGCTGAACAAATTAATGCCGGCAGTTTATCCTATTTATTGTAACAGAATCTAGCTGAACAAATTAATGCCGGTAGTTTATCCTATTTATTGTAACAAAATCTAGCTGAACAAATTAATGTCGGCAGTTTATCCTATTTATTGTAACAGAATCTAGCTGAACAAATTAATGTCGGCAGTTTATCCTATTTATTGTAACAGAATCTAGCTGAACAAATTAATGCCGGTAGTTTATCCTATTTATTGTAACAGAATCTAGCTGAACAAATTAATGCCGGTAGTTTATCCTATTTATTGTAACAGAATCTAGCTGAACAAATTAATGCCGGTAGTTTATCCTATTTATTGTAACAGAATCTAGCTGAACAAATTAATGACGGTAGTTTATCCTATTTATTGTAACAGAATCTAGCTGAACAAATTAATGCCGGCAGTTTATCCTATTTATTGTAACAGAATCTAGCTGAACAAATTAATGTCGGCAGTTTATCCTATTTATTGTAACAGAATCTAGCTGAACAAATTAATGTCGGCAGTTTATCCTATTTATTGTAACAGAATCTAGCTGAACAAATTAATGCCTGTAGTTTATCCTATTTATTGTAACAGAATCTAGCTGAACAAATTAATGCCGGTAGTTTATCCTATTTATTGTAACAGAATCTAGCTGAACAAATTAATGTCGGTAGTTTATCCTATTTATTGTAACAGAATCTAGCTGAACAAATTAATGCCGGTAGTTTATCCTATTTATTGTAACAGAATCTAGCTGAACATATTAATGACGGTAGTTTATCCTATTTATTGTAACAGAATCTAGCTGAACAAATTAATGCCGGTAGTTTATCCTATTTATTGTAACAGAATCTAGCTGAACAAATTAATGTCGGTAGTTTATCCTATTTATTGTAACAGAATCTAGCTGAACAAATTAATGTCGTGGTTTATCCTATTTATTGTAATAGAAACCAAAGTTTTTACTTTCTTTCTGACGTTGCTTGCTTGCTTGCGTTCGCCCGATGACTAAAGGATTACACCTCTTCGTCATCCGCCCTTAACAGGACTTTAAATGGACGTGTCTGCGTTGTGTTGTAGTTTGCAGTATAACTGATATTTGCGCCTTTCGGGCCAGTACATCCGACTTCAGCACGTTTTTGATGTTCACCGGCTGACTATCAAAGGGATGGGTAGTCCTCTTAATCGTGGATCCTAACATCATCAAGCCCTAATTATTTTTTATAAAATATGGCGATCATCATTTTCAGGAGGAAGTGAACTTCCGGTCAATATGGTGGATTGGCGACATGAACTATTAAAGGCTATGTCTGAAAAGTGTTCTTTGTTGCAGTTTCCTCATATTCCAAGTCCGGCTTGTTGCAGGAGCTACTGAGTTAAGTGCTCTATGCACAGCGTGAGCTGTGCGTTTCATCCGTGTGAATCGTGTTTCAATATTCCGATTGTTTATGATGAATGATGCTATCGTATGACAGGGAACAGACGGTTGTGTCCACTTTCTGTGCGGTTTCGCCTTATGTCTTTTGGCGTGTGCTGAGGCTGCAATGATGGGGGCTGCAGTTACCTTTCTATGTTTGGGAGATGAGAAATTAATTCGGATGATTCCACTGGCACGGGCGGTTGAGAAATTATGGATTTTAATTCGTGTGCAGTGATACCGGGGCCTACCATAACCATAATCAATCATTGATCCTCTGAAGAATGTTAGTGAGAACAAGTGCCTTGTCGCCCGTGTCAGGAGAGAAAGATTGGAGCCCCTGTAAGCTGCCACGATTGTCGTAAGAGGTGAATAAGTAAGTTGGGGGGAGGAGGGGTATCAAGGCCTATGCCAGTGTTGTGGTGATCATCTTTAGTGCTTTTCCTAGGGCGTGGCGGACGTGGCTTATACTGCAGACACTGGGGGTTCCCCAGCACTGTTGTGTTGTTGGTTGTGTTATTGGTTGTGTTGTTGGTTGTGTTGTTGGTTGTGTTGTTGGTTGTGTTATTGGTTGTGTTATTGGTTGTGTTGTTGGTTGTGTTATTGGTTGTGTTGTCGGTTGTGTTGTTGGTTGTATTGTTGATTGTGTTGTTGGTTGTGTTGTTGGTTGTGTTGTTGGTTGTGTTGTTGGTTGTGTTGTTGGTTGTGTTGTTGATTGTGTTGTTGATTGTGTTGTTGGTTGTGTTGTTGGTTGTATTGTTGGTTGTGTTGTTGGTTGTGTTGTTTTTTTGTGCTGTTCGTTAAGTTGTTGTTTGTTTTTTTCGTTATTTTGTTGGTTGTGTTGTTGGTTGTGTTGTTTGTTGTGCTGTTGGTTGTGTTGTTCGTTGTGTTGTTGATTGTGTTGTTGATTGTGTTGTTTGTTGTGTTGTTGGTTGTGTTGTTCGTTGTGTTGTTGTTTGTGTTGTTGGTTGTGTTGTTCATTGTGTAGTTCATTATGTTCTTCTTTGTGTAACGAAGATAACCATTCGGCCTACGCTAGATATGCGTCATGTTCTGGTTTACAGCTATGCTTGAATATTTATTCCTCTCGACCCAAAACATCCGACTTTAGCACGATATTTTTTTTCAATGCTGGACTGCCTTCACTCTGCGTTCCTTATTCTTTTTATCAGACTGAAAAAAAAAAATGCTTCCATGAGCACCGCTGGGAGTTAGAGCAGATTCCTGATCAACTCTGTTGTTTGTCGACCCTGACAAATGCCGTCAGCAGTGCATCGTTAACTCAACTCGAGTTTAGTTGCTAGAATAGCGTATTGACCCCCAAATCCAGCCTCTAAGTCTGGCACTAGTTTAACAGCACCAGAGCAAAATTGGTTGCAGATGTCACTAACCTTGGACATTCTAATGAGAATATTGGTAAGAAAATGAATTAGGCTGTAATCAGAGAGCACCAGAGATGTGGTGGCTAGAATGCTAGTTGTCAATAAGAAATAACTGGCTGGTTGGTCTCATGGCAAGACGCCGGCCTCGAGACAGAGAGGTTGTGAGTTCAAATCCCAGATTTTTATTTATGATTTCTTACTGCGGCAACCGCTCTGGTCTCAGGATGGAGGCCCGGCTTGAAACGTCATTTACTCATGGACGGAAAAAATATGAGTACCTCCGAAGTCAAATTTATCTGTTGTGCGGCGAGGGACCCCTGTGTACACAGCTGCCAGAGAAAAATGGATTAACACGCAAATTCAGTTCCTGGTCTCTAGGGACTTTGTCAGGGGTAAAAGCTGGCGAACGCACACACACCAAAAAAAAAAAAAAAAGAAGAAATAAAGAAAATGTAAAGAGCCATGTCACGCCAAGTGGTGTATAGGTAATATGGTGTCAGTGACCATAATTTTTTACAGACCTTCAGCACATGATTTTTGGGGAAATCTGGTCAGTATTACGTCCGTGCCGCTTTACTTTCCCAGAAGAAATCCAGTATCCGTTTAAGGCCGGGTGAACCCCGAAGCCGTCAATCAGGATCGAATCACTCTAGTCCTTTGTAGTCCAGTTCACTAATCACTGAGCTATTGCGGCTCCCTTGTCAATCAGAAGAGTCGGGGTTTATTTCCTGAACACGGCGTATTTTTTTCAGACTGATATTTTTTAAGAAAGTAACGGCGACCTGATGTGATGCCAGCAAAAAGGAAATGTGTCGCTGGTGATATAAAGAAAAAATGTTCAGTATTACCATATTCCCCCCTTCACTTGTCGAGGCGTTACCTTCCCTTGTGTGTTCCGTGATCTAATATTCGCCATCACTTGTAAACATTGCCACAGGCCGCATGTAGATGAGCCAGGTAGACTTTCAAAAATAAATAAGACAGTTTAAGAAAATGGCTTGGCAGAAGGTCAACAGCAGAAAGGATAAATAACTGTCGAGATCAAAAGTTATTGAGTTATTTGCGGGTCATCATCATTGCACTCTGAACATGTCCATAGGTGCTCAGGTCCCCTCCTAAGCAATTCCCGCAGTGTCCAGCGACTGACGACTCCAGTTCTATGTTGGTTGATAAGTCTTCTTATACGGCCACTAAGTTTCTCATTTCTGGCTGTGCCCACCTTAACTCCCATTACCATCATTCGAAGAAGTGACGTGGATCTGTGTTTGTCGAAGTCCTGTGCTCTTCCCACATCTCGGAGGACATTGATGATGTCGGCTGGATCCATTGGTTGCCCGTCCTCAACGACAGCGCAGCTAACCAACCTGTCCGCTCTTTCATTTCCCCGTACTCCCGCATGTCCAGGGACAAAGACAAAGATGACCTTACGTATATTGGATTTCTCCAACGACTCTACCCATTGCATGCTTACAGAGCCCGCCTCCACTTTTTTTATCATGCTCATCGAATCTCTCAGTATACATGCGTGGGTGTAGTCTTGTGACTCTAACCATTTGAATGCCTTGATCACTGCCATCACCTCTATTGTCATGCTACTCGTGGTCATGACGTATGCACCACTGTCTTCGTAGACTATTCTGCCTGCCGAGCGTGCTGTAAATGCCCATGCACTTCTTTGGTGTCGTATTACAGATCCGTCTGTATAGATGACTGCATCTTTCTCATCGGTGTTATCGCAGATGAGACCGTTGACCTCAGCATTAACCACGACCAGGTTCTGTTCCCTACTTTTCCTGTTGAGTGTGACAATACACGAGAAGGTCCCCTTAAAAGACGTTGGCACCGGTATCAACTCCTCACCAACGCTGATATTGGTAAGCTCACAGACCTGTTTGATGACAAGTTGTGGAGAAGCATGATCATCCACGCCAGCAGGCACGGTATTTGATGATGATGAGACTTTCAGACGATCGTTCTGAGAGCCTCTACAACACCTCTCGAAATACTGGTACCTTAGTCTCCGCCCAGGACCCCAACGATGTCGCTGGTTTCATTGTCTCCTCCTCTGATAACCTCAGACTATTAACCCTAGTGACTCTAACCCGTTGTGGCTGTCTCCATCCGGGAGGAATTAATTCATTGCATTCTTTTTGTTATCAGAATATATTCTCTCTTTCTTATTTATAATTAATATTATTTTTTTTTTTCAAAACTTTTATCCCTTCCCTCTCTTTCTCTCTATTTCCATTGACAGGGACATTTTGTCTCTTACTTTAGTACAGGTTTTGATTTTCTTTCATCTAATTCTCATTCTTTTTTTAAACCTTTTTATTAACCGCATTTCTCTGTTGCAGTTTGAAAGCCATTGTTCTTCCTGCTGACAATATGGGGGCGGGGGGGGGGGGGGGAAGGGCCGGAAACAATAACTTCTTAAGAGAATTCCGAACAAGAACATATGAGATTTATGCGACGTTTGAAGAGACAGAACACCGTACAAAAAGTCTTCATGGAAGGGAAGTTAGGTACAAGGTAGATGAGAGAGACATGTCAAGACTAGAGTGGAATAACAACATCAAAAGATGGACAACGTGCACTATCAAGACTAGAGTGGGATAACAACATCAAAAGATAGTCAATGTGCACTATCAAGACTAGAGTGGGATAACAACATCAAAAGATGGACAACGTGCACTATCAAGACTAGAGTGGGATAACAACATCAAAAGATGGACAACGTGCACTATCAAGACTAGAGTGGGATAACAACATCAAAAGATAGTCAACGTGCACTATCAAGACTAGAGTGGGATAACAACATCAAAAGATGGACAACGTGCACTATCAAGACTAGAGTGGGATAACAACATCAAAAGATGGACAACGTGCACTATCAAGACTAGAGTGGGATAACAACATCAAAAGATAGTCAACGTGCACTATCAAGACTAGAGTGGAATAACAACATCAAAATATAGTCAACGTGCACTATCAAGACTAGAGTGGGATAACAACATCAAAAGATGGACAACGTGCACTATCAAGACTAGAGTGGGATAACAACATCAAAAGATAGTCAACGTGCACTATCAAGACTAGAGTGGGATAACAACATCAAAAGATGGACAACGTGCACTATCAAGACTAGAGTGGGATAACAACATCAAAAGATGGACAACGTGCACTATCAAGACTAGAGTGGGATAACAACATCAAAAGAAAGTCAACGTGCACTATCAAGACTAGAGTGGAATAACAACATCAAAATATAGTCAACGTGCACTATCAAGACTAGAGTGGAATAACAACATCAAAATATGGACAACGTGCACTTTCACGACTAGAGTGGAATCATCATCATCATCATCAAGTACCGGGCCTGCTGGCGTAGGTGATCACGTCTTTCCACAAATTTCGATCACGACAGTTATTTATAATTTCTGTTGTTGACCTTCTTTCTAGCCATTCTCTTAAACTATCTGGTATTTTTGCCCTTTGCTTCCCTCTATCTCTTCGACCCTCAATTTTCCCAGTTGTTACAATATATTCCAGCTGTTCTCTTTTCAATGCATGGCCAAAATATGATGATTGTCTCTTCCTAATATTGAAAATTAGCTCTCTTTTTGCTTTGGCCTCTTTCAGAACGTTTTCATTACTCATCTTAGATGTCCATGGTATTCTCAACATTCTTCTGTAAAACCACATTTCTACAGGCTCCAGTGATTTTTTGTCTGTTGTGCTATTGTCCATGGTTCACATCCATATGTTAAGACTGGCTCTACATAACATTTAAAAACTACTTTTTTTGTTTCTATTGTCAAAAATGGATTGCATAGTATCTTCCTCATTTTTTGGAAATTTACTTTTGCCTGAGCCATTCTGCATCTCACCTCTTTTGTACATCTTCCGTCTGAGGTTAACAAAGTTCCCAAATATTTAAATTCATTTACCTGTTTTAATATTGTTCCACTTGTCTTTATTTTGCACTTTATTTACATTTTTTTTAGTATAGAAGCTATATATAATATATATTCATTGTTACCACTTCAACTCATAGCTGTTTAGCTAGATAGAAGAATAACTCACTATGAAAAGCTCCATAGTTTATTTTCTACTTACATTCAACATATTCACCAAAAGCTCAACAACTTAACAACAAAAAACGTAATATCCCTAAAACACCATTGCATGCTTGCAAACGAATATAACCATAGGGTTCGCCTTATGCTCGTTCCATTTCCTTTTTGCAGGTCTCCTCACCTGGATGTTTGCAAAAATAGATAATTTCTTACCTGGCGGAGTTGATGCTGAAAGCAACATACAGTGAAAACATTTGCACGCAGAAAGAATCATTTTTCCGAACGATTTACGTATGAAACGAACAGAAAGAGTTCTGCACGTTTCTCAACGTTTTCCGTGCCATATTTTTATTCTTATTAAGGCGAGCTTAAACAGGCGGGAAGAAAAACAATTGGTTGTGATATTGATACTAGAAATATTGTTTCGGGTTAAAGCTGCGAATGCAGTTTTTTAGTTTACCAAGATGGCGAGTTCTTGAAAACAGTTGGAAAACAACGATGTCTTGTAAAAGTTATTTATTCAGGAAATATTCTGAAACGGGTATTTTAAACGAGAACTGAATGTTTTTTACTGGTAGTTAGCGATGTGTTTTTGAAGTTGAAGCATTGACCTTTGATCGTTCCATGTTGGCAGATGATTCCAGCAGTTAAATATAGATTTGTGCTTGGGAATAAATGAAGCAGAGAATTAGTTGTTAAAAATAGATTTGTGTCTGAAATCTGCTGAGGCGGAGGAATTGTGAATGCAAGTTTAGATGAGGTTTTTTTTTAATTGAATAATTCTGAGAAATTGTGGATGCAAGTTTAGATCAGTTTTTCTTTAAACAGGTTTAGTTGAGGGTTATAAGTTAAATAAAGAGTAATGTTTGAAATCAGATGAGGAGAAAGATTATGAATCAAATTAAGATTAGTGTTTGAAATATTTGTATAGTATACACCATAAACAACTTATAAACTACTTAAAAGATATACATCTAGATGACAGGGACATACGACTAAGTGGTAATTTATACTGGGAGCAAACAGCAATAATAAAATATAACAAAGAGAACTCTACACCTATTGATATAAAAAAGGAGTAAGACAGGGATACATCCCATCACCAAGCTTGTTCAATCTATACACTGAGCAAATCTTTAAAAACAGCACAGAGATTCCTGGCCTAAACATTAATGAAAGATAATTAATAACCTAAGATATGCTAATGATACTGTACTACTAGCAGAAAATGCTAAAGATCTACAACAATTACTTAATGAAATAAACATGTCAAGCAAAAAGAATGGTTAGATATGAACAATAAAATGACTAAAACTATGATCATAAGCAAAGATAATACTCAAAACCTACAAGTGGATATAAAAGCTGAAGGAATAGAACTGGAGACAGTTCAGAACTACAACTACCTTTGACATCTTATAACCAGTGATGGAAAATTTAAAACTGAAATAAAGAAAAGAATGGGAATGGCAAACAGTTTTCTTTATGCCATGCAAAATATACTAATATCAAAGCAAATAACACCAGGACTAAGACTAAGAGTAGCAAAATATTATATCTTATCAAAATTCCTGTATGGTGCAGAAACATGGCCATTAGACATGAAATCAGAACAGAACATTTAAGCCTTTGAAATGGGGATTTATAGAAGAATAGGGTGGGGGGAAAAAGAAAAACAAACGATGAAGTCTTAAAATAACTAACAATTAAAAGAGAACTACTAAACACAATTCAAACAAGACAAATGACATTTTTTGGAGTATGTTAAAAGACACAGCAGTCTACTAGAAGTAATCTTGGAAGGGAAAATACAAGTAAAAAAGGAAGAGGCAAGACTGTCATAGACGGGTAACATCAAAAGATGGACAAGTCAGTCTATGACAACCTGCACTATCAAAGCAAGAGGCAGAGCGGTTGATGCTCCATGCTAGACAACCTTCGATGAGGAAACGGCACTCGATGATGATGATTGATCATGTCTTTCCACAATCATTTCCCCACAAATGTGCTCATCAATTAAGCTGACGACCACGTGCCAATGATCATCAATAAGTCCCGTCTCTGAATAAAGTGTTGGTGACTATATTTTTCCATGACCACGGCCTATTCTTGTGTGCTGTGCTCGGTACCACGCTAGGCCGCCTTTGCTTCCCATAAAAATATCTATTGTAGACATTTATAGAGGCTGGGTGAACCCCGGAGCTTTAGCGGTCCGAAAAAAAATCCCCCACTTCTGGCGATCGAGCCCGGGCCTTTCTGAGCATGAAGCGAGCACACTAACCACTCAGTCATCATGAAGCGAGCACACTAACAACCCAGCCATCATGAAGCGAGCACACTAACCACTCAGCCATCATGAAGCGAGCACACTAACCACTCAGCCATCATGAAGCGAGCACACTAACAACCCAGCCATTTAGACTACATTAGTGATTCACAATTATGACGAGCACACTAACCACCCAGCCATTTAGACTACATTAGTGATTCAATTATGACGAGCACACTAACCACTCAGCCATTTAGACTACATTAGTGATTCAAGTAGCACGAGCACCCTAACCACTCAGCCATTTAGACTACATTAGTGATTCAATTATGACGAGCACACTAACCACCCAGCCATTTAGACTACATTAGTGATTCAATTATGACGAGCACACTAATCACTCAGCCATTTAGACTACATTAGTGATTCACAATTATGTCGAGCACACTAACCACTCAGCCATTTAGACTACATTAGTGATTCACAATTATGACGAGCACACTAACCACTCAGCCATTTAGACTACATTAGTGATTCACAATTATGTCGAGCACACTAACCACTCAGCCATTTAGACTACATTAGTGATTCAATTATGACGAGCACACTAACCACTCAGCCATTTAGACTACATTAGTGATTCAATTATGACGATATAAGTTTCAAGTATCACAAAATGACACTTTCTTGAGTGAAATACTATATTTTTTTTGCCGCAAATATTTTAAAATATAAGCTACAACTTTGTCTCTAGTTAACCTGACAGTGCCACAGAAGGATGATATTTAGTTTATTTTAAAATGTAAGCTACAACTTTGTCTCTAGTTAACCTGACAGTGCCACAGAAGGATGATATTTAGTTTATTTTAAATGTAAGCTACAACTTTGTCTCTAGTTAACCTGACAATGCCACAGAAGGATGATATTTAGTTTATTTTTTAATGTAAGCTACAACTTTGTCTCTAGTTATCCAGACAGTGCCACAGAAGGATGATATTTAGTTTATTGTTAAATATAAGCTACAACTTTGTCTCTAGTTATCCAGACAGTGCCACAGAAGGATGATATTTAGTTTATTGTTAAATATAAGCTACAACTTTGTCTCTAGTTAACCTGACAGTACCACAGAAGGATGATATTTAGTTTATTTTTAAAATGTAAGCTACAACTTTGTCTCTAGTTAACCTGACAGTACCACAGAAGGATGCTATTTAGTTTATTTTTAAAATGTAAGCTACAACTTTGTCTCTAGTTAACCTGACAGTGCCACAGAAGGATGATATTTAGTTTATTTTAAAATGTAAGCTACAACTTTGTCTCTAGTTAACCTGACAGTGCCACAGAAGGATGATATTTAGTTTATTTTAAAATGTAAGCTACAACTTTGTCTCTAGTTAACCTGACAGTACCACAGAAGGATGCTATTTAGTTTATTTTTAAAATGTAAGCTACAACTTTGTCTCTAGTTAACCTGACAGTGCCACAGAAGGATGATATTTAGTTTATTTTAAAATGTAAGCTACAACTTTGTCTCTAGTTAACCTGACAGTACCACAGAAGGATGATATTTAGTTTATTTTTTTAAATATAAGCTACAACTTTATCTCTAGTTAACCTGACAGTACCACAGAAGGATGATATTTAGTTTATTTTTAAAATGTAAGCTACAACTTTGTCTCTAGTTAACCTGACAGTACCACAGAAGGATGATATTTAGTTTATTTTTAAATATAAGCTACAACTTTATCTCTAGTTAACCTGACAGTGCCACAGAAGGATGATATTTAGTTTATTTTTAAATGTAAGCTACAACTTTATCTCTAGTTAACCTGACAGTGCCACAGAAGGATGATATTTAGTTTATTTTAAATGTAAGCTACAACTTTATCTCTAGTTAACCTGACAGTACCATAGAAGGATAATGTTTAGTTTACAAGATGTTTCACTCGTTAACGAACCCATGGTTTTATTACTAAAAACCCTCTCTTCCACCAATACTATCATGTGTGAGTGAACTCACTGGTATTTTACATAGCTACTCACGAACATCAACAGTATTGTGTAGGCTTCCTCATCAAAATAAGAGAGATAAGCAGAGAGGCGCGTGAGGCAGGCGTGTCACAATTAATTAGGCGCCGAACACACGTAAACACACTCCAATATACACTTTTCCTTTCATTTCTCAACAATGAGTGAAAGCCTTTACAAATTTCTTTACAACATCTTCATTGGATAGGTAGAATTGGATGGAAAGAAAAGAAAACAAATGATGACGTTTTAGAACAACTAAAAATGAAAAGAGAACTACTAAACACAATTAGAACAAGACAAATGACATTTTTGGGGCAAAAAAAAACACAACAGCCTAATAAAAGTAATATTGGAAGGGAGAATACAAGGTAAAAGAGGCAGAGAGAGACCAAGACTAACATGGACGAGTAATATCATCAGATGGACAAGTCAGCCTATGATAATCTGCACCATCAAAGTAAGAGAGAGTGAAATAGCGCTCCTGGTAGCCAACCTTCGATGCGGAGACGGCACTCAATGATGATGATGATGAAATACCATTCTCACTTCTATATACTTGTTAGACAAGATGTTTTTCTCTTCCTGAAATTCTACTTGGCCTGTGCTATTTTGTGTTTTATTTCTGCCTTATCTCTTCTGTCTGTTGTTATTATTGTGCTCTTTATTGGTGTTAATTTTTTGTTTAGGAAACTTCGGGTCGGTAGCGAGTATGACAGTCTGTATTTATGAAACGAATAAATGATGAGCAAGGCAACACGCCTATCAATAACATACAGCCGTGCTATCACTGTACGCAAGCCCCACTGTCTACAATAGATAAATATCGTCGAGGTACATATTCCAAGTCGACTTTAACAGCCGTCACTCATGTTGATATAGAAATGTTGTTGCAGGAACTCACCAATCCTCTTATCACTTCAGGTTGGAATGCCCATTTGTGTTCAATCACCTGATAAGATTAAATTAATCTGACGGATACAACTAGCAGCAGGTGCCTTGCCGGAGTTGCCGAGGCATGGCCCATTAACCGTGTGTTTGATGGCACGATTTGCTTCCCTTGGTCAAACAAATTGCGAACCCTGTGATACGTGTACGCTCACTGTTGGAAGGCCACCAAAAGGTTATACAAGATTTTCTTTTACTGTCAGTGATCGGGTATCTTCTACTTAAGCCGTTGGCGTAACTAATGTTAAGATGGGCACTAGGGCCGCTCTCGGGGTTCTCTTTTATGATTTAGTTACTCTATAACAATAATTAACAAGAAATGAGGTCAGTGTAGCCGTGCAGCTAAAAAAAAAAAACAGTTTCTCTGACTGAAAAGCCGGCGTACGATGTTCAAAACCCGCAGCAAACAGAAAGAATATTTTCGTATTAATAAAAATCCTGAGTCTCACACGTGGTGGCGACTGCTTTGACCAGCGGCCTTTATCCCTCTAGTTCTATCGAGAGCCCCCCCGACATACACCAGCAATGGTCATATGTGACGTAATGATAGTTTAAATTTATTTATTATTATTTTTAAACAATACATTTATACAACAAAATTATGCTTTTATTTGTTGCAGAGCGGACAATGTTCTATTTGTATTTTAATCTCATAATTATTTCAACTGACAGTTATTGGACTGGGTAAAAGAAGAAAAAAGTGGTTCGCTACAGCTTCATGTAGGTGGAAACAAAACAAAAGTATGAAAGACGTTTCGGCCAAGGAGGCCTTCAGCTGGAACAATGGATAACAATACACACACACACACATACACACACACACATATATATATATATATATATATACACACACAAACAAAAATCAAACTACAATTTTAATACAATTAATTTTTCTCACCCACGTAAAGCTGTTACATACCACTTTTTTAAAATTGTCATTATTATCGTCAGCTTTACAGCAGTTTCGCATCTTGATGCCTTTACCCCTGGGACTGAGTGGTTTACAGGTAAAATATCGGTCTCTTGAAATGGAAGTCCCCGGGATCAAATCCTGCCACAGTTTGTGGGGAAGTTTGTACTTCGCAATCGAAGGTTTTCTCGTGGCTTTACCCTCACGTTGGTCTCTGGGAGTCAGTTCCGATGTCACGTCTTCTCGGAAAAGGCGAGAAACAGGAGACCCCGTCTGCAGCTCGTCCCGTTAAAGAACATCCGGCAGTTGAAAGTTTTAAAGAGCGGGCCACAAAATGGCCGCTGTCCAAGCAACCAAATTGTTACTCAAACCTAGCCATGCCGAAGTCGGATGTTTCGGGCCTACAGTCGAAGATATCACGACTCTGTTGTAGACTTGTAACGCGACACATCAACGGCAGCCTAACGAGTGAAATCTAGAGCAAGAAGAAATAGAAGAAGAAAGAGAAGTAGAAAATGGAGAAACAGCAACATTTCTACTAAACCAAATAGGATTAATATCAAATACAATTATAACGATATGACGTCATAATTTAAAAAAATTCATCAACTTTTTTGGTGCTAATTAAAACGCTTTATATTCATATTT
Organism: Megaustenia siamemsis; assembly: GCA_032433765.1. Taxonomy (NCBI): domain Eukaryota; kingdom Metazoa; phylum Mollusca; class Gastropoda; order Stylommatophora; family Ariophantidae; genus Megaustenia; species Megaustenia siamemsis. The sequence goes on along the minus strand of JAVIAB010000124.1, from coordinate 82,490,904 downwards.
TATTTTGATTTTTTTTAAAATGAAAATTATTATTGCTTTGTGCTGACCTCACTTTACTAAATTATCATCAAATTTATGGTTTTTACATTACATTCGTGTTTAGTTTCACACAATCTGTTTCACTTTTTTCTTTCTTTTCTTTTCGTTACTTATACTAGGAAAGAGACTATTTTCATTTTCCTTTCACTTCTTGTCTCTTCAGCGTCCAAGTCTTGCGATCATGCGAACTCGACTCTTTGTCCTGTTTCGTTATGGTTGTGGTTATGGTTATTGAAGGCCCCGGTATCACTGCAAACTAATTACAATCCATAATTGCTCAACCGCCCGTGCCAGTGGAATCATCCGAATTAATATCTCTTCTCCCAAAGAAAGAAAAGTAGCTGCAGTCCCCATCATAGCAGTCTCAGCACACGCCAAAAGACATAAGCGAAACCGCACAGAAAGTGAACACAGCCATCCGTTCCATCATACGATATCATCATTCATCGTAAGCAATCGAAATATCGAAACACGATCAAAAGGGATGAAACACAACTCACGGTGTGCACAGAACACTTAACTCAGTAGATCCTGCATCAAGTCGCACTTGGAAAATGAGGAAACTGCAACAAGGAACAATTTTTAGACACAGCCTTTAATAGTTCCTACCGCCTATCCGCCACATTGACCGGCATTCCAATGGTGACGTATATTGCAATCAACCCAGAACACACTATTGCGCACACTGTAGATGATTTCAGATCACATGTACGTAATACGATCACACACTTATCTGCATAGGAAATATAGAATTTACTATCTTTCCGGCAAAAAAACGTAACAGCGAACGTTAACGAAAACATGACCGAGCGATCTTGAAACCGGAAGTTCCTGTTTCGTTAATGAGGGGGGGGGGGGGGGGGGGTTTAGGATAACATCACGACACACGATGAGCTGGTCGCCTGGTCACTACTTGTATATGCGTATGTGTCTTGTTGATTTGTTTCCCCTAAACCTGCGCCGTGGCTGACACACTCTGTCTTCGGCAGGCTGGGTCTAGGTATGACGTAGAAGTTTTCATTCTCGTAGGTTGTATGCCGGTCTACTACCCATGCATTCTTGGACCTTTTCTCTATTCACTTCAAGGTAGGGTGATATATTAATATTCTAAATTCCAAGGTTTTTTTTTCTTGTATTCTCTTTCCATGTTGATTTCATAACAGTAAAGTAAAGTAAAGTAAAGTAAAGTGAAGTGAAGTGAAGTGAAGTGAAGTGAAGTGAAGTGAAGTGAAGTAAAGTAAAGGGCCCCATCACGCCATGTGGCGTATAGGGAATATGGTGTTAGTGACCATAAATTTTACAGACCTTCTGCAAAATGATTTTTGGGGTAATGTGGTCGGTATTACGCCCGTGCCGGTTTACTTTCCCAGAAAAAAAATCCGGTACCCATTTAAGGCTGGGTGAACCGGAAGCCGTCGGTTGGGATCGAACCCTACCTCTTGTCCTTTGTAGTCCAGTTCACTAACCACTGAGCTATCGCGGCTTCCGATTCCATAACAGACATACAATTCTGACTTTAGTAATTTTCTTAGTTTGTAAACAATCATTTTTCTCGCCTGGTATATTTATATTTCTTTTGTTTTCTTTTAGTGTTAGCAGTATCTATAATAAAGTGGTTTTCTTTGCGGACTATCATAATCATATATTTGTGTGTGTTAGGTCTTTGTTCGAAGTCTCTTTGTTGCTTGTTATCTTGCAAGTTGCATTGAATCATCACTTTGTTACGTCAAAAAACATCATCATCGCGTGCCTTCTCCACAACGAAGGTTGGCTACCATGGATCGCCATTCTACTCTGTTTCTTGCTTTGATTGTGCAGGCTGACATAGATTGACTTGTCCATCTTTTGATGTTACTCGTCCATGTTAGTCTTGGTCTGCATCTGCCTCTTTTACCTTGTATTTTTCCTTCCAATATTACTTTTAGAAGGCTGTTGTGTCTTTTAACATGCCCCCAAAATTTCATTTGTCTTGTCTTAATTGTATTTAGTAGTTCTCTTTTTATTTTCTGTTGTTTTAAAACTTCATCGTTTGTTATCTTTTATTTCCATCCAATTCTACATATTCTTCTATAAATCCACATTTCAAAGGCTTCAATTTTCAGTTCTGTTTTCTTGTCTAATGTCCATGTTTCTGCACCATACAGGAATATTGAGAAGACGTAACATTTTGCCATTCTTAGTTTCAGCCCTGCTGATATTTGTTTTGTTGTTAGTATATTCACGTCAAAAACAACAACACATATTTTGAAATAAAGAGTGTTGGTAGATGATAAGTATGAACTTGTTGCAAAAATTAATATTTCTTCAATTCATGTCCGGCCTTCATTCTTTAATCCCTCGGAAAACCCAATATAGATGCAGCATATTTCGACCGGAATGGGTTGGCAAAAGATCTGATAAAGTGTTAGGACTTTTAATGCTCTATAACTCACGACGGATATTGAAGAAGTTAATCACAATCTCCCTTTTAAGCTAAAAGAATATACATCTTTGAGTAGTACACACTGTGGTAGAAGGTTTAATTCTTGAGACAAGAAGCTGAGGATGTCGAAGAGACGATGTCATTGAAGATCTTGTACTTTAGAATGGGAGAAATGTAATCATGGAGATGACGGTCAACACGAGAAACGGGAGAAATGTAATCACGGAGATGTCGGCCAACATAAGGAACGGGAGAAATGTAATCACGTAGATGTCGTCCAACATAAGGAACGGGAGAAATGTAATCACGAAGATGTCGGCCAACACAAAAAACGGGAGAATTGTAATCACTGAGTTGACGGTCAACACGAGGAAGAAATGTAATCACGAAGAGGATGGTCAACAGAGGAACGGGAGAAATGTAATCACGGAGATTACAGCCAACTCAAGGAGTGAGAGAAATGTAATCACGGAGATTAAAGCCAACGTGAGGAACGGGTAAAATGTAATCACAGATATGACAGCCAACACGAGAAACGGGAGAAATGTAATCACGGAGATGATGGTCAACACGAGGAACGGGAGAAATATAATCACGGAGATGACGGTCAACACGAGGAACGGGAGAAATGTAATCACGGAGATGACGGCCAACACGAGGAACGGGAGAAATGTAATCACGGAGATGACGGCCAACACGAGGAACGGGAGAAATGTAATCACGGAGATGACGGCCAACACGAGGAACGGGAGAAATGTAATCACGGAGATGACGGTTAACACGAGGAACGGGAGAAATGTAATCACGTAGATGACGATTATCACGAGGAACGGGAGAAATGTAATCACGGAGATGACGGCCAACACGAGGAACGGGAGAAATGTAATCACGGAGATGACGGTTAACACGAGGAACGGGAGAAATGTAATCACGTAGATGACGATTATCACGAGGAACGGGAGAAATGTAATCACGGAGATGACGGTTAACACGAGGAACGGGAGAAATGTAATCACGGAGATGAGGGCCAACACGAGGAACGGGAGAAATGTAATCACGGAGATGACAGTCAACACGAGGAACGGGAGAAATGTAATCACGGAGATGAGGGCCAACACGAGGAACGGGAGAAATGTAATCACGGAAATGACGGTCAACACGAGGAACAGGAGAAATGTAATCACGGAGATGAGGGTCAACACGAGGAACGGGAGAAATGTAATCACGGAGATGATGGTCAAGACGAGGAACGGGAGAAATGTAATCACGGAGATGAGGGCCAAGACGAGGAACGGGAGAAATGTAATCACGGAGATGACGGTCAACACGATGAATGTGATAACGTTGCCGCCAATTATCACTCACGTCCGCGGACATATAGAAATGAGAATCTTGAGATACGTTAACAAACTAAATTGACAACAGCGGCGTAACTACAACAGTAGCGTTAATCATACGCCGTTGTGGTTTGTGCTCTCTACATGTTTTACATTTGTTATAATTTTGAGAAATTATTTGAGAAATTGTATATTGTCAAGTCACAATAGGGATATAATTTTGAGAAATTGTATATTGTCAAGTCACAATAGGGATATAATTTTGAGAAATTGTATATTGTCAAGTCACAATAGGGATATAATTTTGAGAAATTGTATATTGTCAAGTCACAATAGGGATATAATTTGAGAAATTGTATATTGTCAAGTCACAATAGGAAGCTTCTGGTGTGTGACTGTGCTGGCAACACGATACAATTTTCGATGGAAGTCAAATTTAAATTATTAAGAAAGATCAATACATGTGAGATGCGTTGCTTGAGAAATGTAACAAACAACATAAGAAGAGATAGAATACCAAATGAAACCATAAGAAAAATGGTAGGAACAAAACCCTGCCAAGAATATATAGAACAACAGCAACTTAAATGGTTTGGCCACCTGGTCAGAATGAACCCTTACCAATCACCATCAAGGGCGTTCTTCTCGAGAATGCATGGAAAAAGACCAAGAGGAAGACCCAGACGAAGATGGATAGGTGCAGTGACAGAGACATGTAACAACAAAGGAAAATCACTGATTCAGACAATTCGAGCATCACAAGAACGACAAATGATATAACCACGACACATTTTAGGTATCAGTGAAAAGAGAAAAAAAAGAAGAAGTCAAGTCACGCGTTGCAATACATTGTTGATACTCCAAAGTTGGACGCATCACTTTTGACACACCTCGTCCTTCTTCTCATCATCACCACCATCACCACCATCATCAGTTAAGATCCCATCTTGGCGGAGATGATCATGTCGCTCCACAACTTTCTATCTCTACATCTATTTGTTAACTCTTTCAGTACCGAAGATTTTTATCAATTTAGCGGTAGAAATTTCAGAGTTAACATTTTTCATATTTTTAAATATTAATCTACATGTTTATATTTATCTAACACTTAACATATTAGATATGAATTTTTAATTAAACAAAGAATTAGATTTTAGCAATACCAAGATGGCACAAGACATTTAAAAAGGATATGGTTTGATAACGGTTTCATCATCATCATGTACCCTGCCGGTTGGCGTAGGCGATCATGTCCCTCCACAATCTTCTATCTACAGTGCATCGTATCAGTTCTGTTGTTGACTGTTTTCCATGCCATGACACCAAGCTATCCAGTATTTTCTCTCTTTGTCGTCCGCGATCTCTCTTTCCTTTTATTTTGCCAGATGTAACCAAGTATTCCAACTTTCCTCTTCTCATGATGTGCCCAAAAATGTTGATTGCTTCTTTCTGATGTTTTTTAAGAGCTCCCTTTTTGTGATGACGGTTTACACTAGTCAAATTATGAGTGACGCACTGTGCGTAGAAACGTACGGAAAGAGTTAATATGTTGCTGGCTTCCTACCAAACCATTCCCTTTCACTGTTTCGTCTCTCACACACTTAGGATACTCTTCAGCTCAACGCTTCTATGTACATGTTGTGTTGTGGAAGTACAGGAGATAAATAATAATAAATGAACATTGCTATGGAGGGAAACTTCCGATGCGATAGATTATCGAATCATTTAAGGGGAGGAGCGATGTTTACAGCACTCGAAAAACAAAATCACAAATAATCAACAACAGAAATAAATAAAACAAAAACAAAGAACAATAGATGGTCTGAAGCAGGATCGAACCCGTACTCCTCGACATAACGTCTTGCCAAGAAAACCAAACGTTTACTTCAGCAACCACGAGTCGGCTTGAAAATCATGGAGTAAATAATACAAGACTATAGCCCCCATTTAAGAGAGATAAGAGGACAGGAACGTCGGTAGGTGGCGTTATGGGTTTACGGTGAAGGTTTTTGATTTGAGTTAAAAAATATCTTGATCGATTGCAATGTATATTTTTTCAGCAATCGTCCATTCCAAGATAGTAACGATTGAGAGCTTAGCCTCAACAAAAACTGGCGATCCTATGTTAAAGTTGAAAAAATAAAATAACTCTACTGTATAAAATAACTATATTACATAAAATTGTATAAAATAACTACATTATATAAAATAACTATTATTTCAAATAACTCAATCTATATAAAATACCTCATTATCAAGTACTATGCCTGCTGCCGTAGGTGATCATGTCTCTCCTCAACTTTCGACAGTTCGAAATCGATCTCGACAGTTATTTATTATTTCCTTTATTGACCTTCTGCTAAGCTATTCTCTTAAGCTGTCTGGTATCTTTTCTCTTTGCTTCCCTCTATCTCTTCGTCCATCGATTTTTCCAGTTGTTACAATATATTTCAGCTGTTCCCTTCTTGATGATTGTTTCTTCCTAATATTGGAATATAGCTCCCTTTTTGTTTTGGCCTCTTTCAGACCGTTTTCATTACTCATCTTCGCTGTCCCTGCCCTCTATTACATAAAATAAATGTATTATCAAAAATTGCATACTGTCTCTCATGCTATATTTTTCTTTCAAGAGAAGTAACAATTCTTACCATAGCTGAAATTAACCAGCAGTGTCCTCAGTGTCCACCGCCAATGATGCATAGCTCCAGCACAGTGTTGATATCTTCTCTTGTAACCAGAAAATGGAAGGAAGAGTTAACAGAAATTGTTCGAGCGTAAAGGCTGTGTTCCTGTGTACAAGAATACAAGTTGTAATGTAATAATACGATGATAGTTGGATCCTGCCAACATACGATAATAGTTGGATCCTGTCAGTTGATAGATATAAGGCATTTAATGCTCATACGATGATAGTTGGATCCTGCCAACAACATACGATAATAGTTGGATCCTGTCAGTTGATAGATATAAGGCATTTAATGCTCATACGATGATAGTTGGATCCTGCCAACAACATACGATAATAGTTGGATCCTGTCAGTTGATAGATATAAGGCATTTAATGCTCATACGATGATAGTTGGATCCTGTCAGTTGATAGATATAAGGCATTTAATGCTCATACGATAATAGTTGGATCCTGTCAGTTGATAAATATATAAGGCATTTAATGCTCATACGATTTTAGCTGCACCCTTTCAGTTGATATATATAAGCATTTAATGCTCATACGATGATAGTTGCATCTTTTCAGTTTATAAAGATAAGGCATTTAATGCTCATACGATGGTTGATTGAACCTGTCAGTTTACTGAATAAGGCATGTAGTGCCCATACGATGGTAGAGGGATACTGTCAGTTTATAGAGATTAGGTATTTGGTGTCAATACGATGGTGGATGGATCCTGCCAGTTTATAGAATAAAGCATTTAGTGCATACGATAGTAGATAGATCCTCTCAGTTTATAGAGATAAGGTATTTAGTGCCCATACGATGGTAGATGGATACTGTCAGTTTATAGAGATAAGGCATTTTGGTGCCCATACGATGATCGTTTAATTAAATAAACTATCACCATCTTGTGCAGTCTCCCCCCGCATTCAGGACTGGCAACATTTTGTAGTTTCATGTCATTCTGTCTCATTCATTGATTTTACACACTGTTATTGTTTTTCCTGTTCATCCCATGATGTTACACTGGCTTCCGTTGGTTCTCATGTTCATCCCATGATGTTACACTGGCCTCCGTTGGTTCTCATGTTCATTACATGATGTTACACTGGCCTCCGTTGGTTCTCATGTTCATCCCATGATGTTACACTGGCTTCCGTTGGTTCTCATGTTCATTCCATGATGTTACACTGGCCTCCATTGGTTCTCATGTTCATTACATGATGTTACACTGGCCTCCGTTGGTTCTCATGTTCATCCAATGATGTTACACTGGCCTCAGTTGGTTCTCATGTTCATTCCATGATGTTACACGGGCCTCCGTTGGTTCTCATGTTCATTACATGATGTTACACTGGCCTCCGTTGGTTCTCATGTTCATCCCATGATGTTACACTGGCCTCCGTTGGTTCTCATGTTCATTCCATGATGTTACACTGGCTTCCGTTGATTCACATGTTCATCCTATGATGTTACATTGGCCTCCGTTGGTTCTCATGTTCATCCCATGATGTTACATTGGTCTTCGTTGGTTCTCATGTTCATCCCATGATGTTACACTGGCCTCCGTTGGTTCTCATGTTCATTCCATGATGTTACACTGGCTTCCGTTGATTCACATGTTCATCCTATGATGTTACATTGGCCTCCGTTGGTTCTCATGTTCATCCCATGATGTTACATTGGCCTCCGTTGGTTCTCATGTTCATCCCATGATGCTACATTGGCCTCCGTTGGTTCTCATGTTCATCCCATGATGTTACATTGGCCTCCGTTGGTTCTCATGTTCATCCCACGATGTTACACAGGCTTCCATTGATTGTCATGTTCATCTCTTGTTGTTACACCCTGCCGTTGCTTCTCATGTTCATCTCTTGTTGTTACACCCTGCCGTTGCTTCTCATGTTCATCTCTTGTTGTTACACCCTGCCGTTGCTTCTCATGTTCATCTCTTGTTGTTACACCCTGTCGTTGCTTCTCATGTTCATCTCTTGTTGTTACACCCTGCCGTTGCTTCTCATGTTCATCTCTTGTTGTTACACCCTGCCGTTGCTTCTCATGTTCATCTCTTGTTGTTACACCCTGCCGTTGCTTCTCATGTTCATCTCTTGTTGTTACACCCTGCCGTTGCTTCTCATGTTCATCTCTTGTTGTTACACCCTGCCGTTGCTTCTCATGTTCATCTCTTGATGTTACACCCTGCCGTTGCTTCTCATATTCATCTCTTGATGTTACACTGGCTTCCATTGGTTCTCATGTTCATCTCTTGATGTTACACCCTGCCGTTGCTTCTCATGTTCATCTCTTGTTGTTACACCCTGCCGTTGCTTCTCATGTTCATCTCTTGTTGTTACACCCTGCCGTTGCTTCTCATGTTCATCTCTTGTTGTTACACCCTGCCGTTGCTTCTCATGTTCATCTCTTGATGTTACACCCTGCCGTTGCTTCTCATATTCATCTCTTGACGTTACACTGGCTTCCATTGGTTCTCATGTTCATCTCTTGATGTTACACCCTGCCGTTGCTTCTCATGTTCATCTCTTGATGTTACACTGGCTTCCATTGGTTCTCATGTTCATCTTTTGATGTTACACCCTACCATTGGTTCTCTTTTCATCTCTTGATGTTACATCCTGCTTTGGTTCTCCTATTTATCTCTTCATGTTACATCCTGCTTTGGTTCCCCCCTTCATCCTTTGATGATTATTATCCACTTTAGTATTTTTCACACACAGCATTTTCAACATTATCAAGATCACACCGAGTAAACTATTATGTCATCATGCATCCAGACAAATGTATGTTGTCCTGTCCGTGCTGTTTATTATTCTTTTTTTCAGATGTTTCAAACTTTAATTGTGAATTCATGTTCTGTTCACATAATTCAATCCGCTTTTTAATATTATTTTAACGAAAAGATAACAAAAAATATGCGCCATGTGCTACACACGAAATGCATTTCACTCTCCTAGTTCAAGATTAAGTCTACTTTTTCAGACAGGAAACGGCCACACCCTTAGCAGTGCCTCAGGTAAATAGATGATTGGCTGTGAAGGCACGTTCTGGAGCGATTGAGATGTCGCGACCAGATTAAGTTGAGACAGACTCCCAAAAATGCCATCTAGCAGTGCCCGATTATAGTTACGTGTTTTAATGAATCTGATATATCGTTTTAATTAATGTCTGATCCCTGTGTCTAAGAATAGCTTGAACGCTAGACGCTAAAAAATGAAATAAAATTATATATATATATATATATATATATATATATATAATCTCAGGTATGATGATGATACAGTCTTAATCACTAAGAGTAAAATATATATAGACATTATAGTGAAAGAAAGCAAAAATAAAGGATTCAGTTTCAATAGCAAAAAAAAAAAAAAAAAAAAAAAAACAGAAGTAACGGTATCAACAAAGAAAAAGACATCACTGCAATGCACAAAAAAAGACAAGTGGAACAATATAAAACAACTAAATACATTCAAATATCTCGGAACAATGTTAACCTCAGATGGTAGATGTACAAAAGAGGTGAGATGCAGAATGGCTCAGGCAAAAGCAGCTTTCCAAAAAAATTAGGAAGATACAATGCAATACAGTTTTGACAAAAGAAACAAGAAATAGAGTTATTAAATGTTATAAAGAACTAGTCTTAACATATGGATGCGAATCATGTATAGTAAACAACAGATAATAAAATCATTGGAGGCTGTAGAAATGACGTTTTACAGAAGAAAGATGAGAATACTATGGGCAGTTAAGAAGAGTAATGAAGACGTTCTGAAAGAGTCCAAAGCAAAAAGAGAGCTAATATCTATTATTAGGAAGAAAAAATCATCATTGTTTGGCCATGTAATGAGAAGGGAACAGGTGGAATATATTGTAACAACTGAGAAAATTGAGGGACGAAGAGATAGAGGTAAGCAACGATACAAATACCAGACAGCTTAAGAGAATGACTTGGCAGAAGGTCAGCAACAGAAACGATAAATAACTGTTGAGATCGAAAGTTGTGGAGAGACATGATCACCTACGCCAACTGGCATGGTACTTGATGAGGATGATGATGATGTTGGCGTGGGATACATGATTAAAGCAGATGCCGTTTTAAGTAGAAAAAAGTGATACTCAAGCAAAATTCCGTTCCCCGTAACTTTGCTCTAAAACTAACGTACACAAAAAGCAACAATTACTTATAACATGCAATGTATGGAGACAAGCAGCATTCTGAATGTTCCCCTGACAAATTTACAATTATATGAAATTGAAGATATAGATTATTACAATTATAACACATTTAGTACATAATTACTACTATAATTAATTGAAAATATGCTTATCTAAATAATTAATTGAAGACAGTTGCATACGCATTAATTTTGAGACGTACATGCTAATGTAACAAAGTGCAGACATAGTTACTATTATACTGAATTGAAAATATACTTACTTATGAATTAAATTAAAGACAGGCTACAGCGCTACCTTCCACTGAAAGCTGTTGAGTCTTCAGCCTACGATGCCACGATAACTGTTATAACTAATCATGAAATACGAGACGCAAACCGCGTCGGAGACAATTTCCTGACGTTTGCGTAAGTCATAACTGGTGGCATGATGTTATGTTCTTTTACATTTATTTTTTATGTTCTAATCTTAACACAAACGCTGTTTTCACACTCCCGTTTTTCTAGAAGTGATATACCAATTTTGACAGCTGGGCCAATTGAGCGTGTCTTTCATGAGAAATCATTTCGCTCTTCTCGCATCGCGAGTTGCATTGTATACAGTGGTTCAGTTCATCCGCATTCAGCACTCTATAATTGGGACTGCTTTCCTAGTCTGCCGTTCTCTATAGCCTTCCTGTCAAAGAGCATTTGTCTACAGATAAAGAAGAGACGAGAGCCCCGACTCGGAATTCGGTGTTAGAGCCCATATTTTTTTGGTATAGATCTTCGGCACATTACATTTGGGCTAATGTGCTATGTATTTTAACCCAGCCTTTAATGGGTATCGAATTTTTTTCAGGAAAAGTAAAGCGGCACGGGCGTAATACTGACCACATTAGCTTAAAAATGCTGATGGTCTGTAAAAATGATGGTCACTAACACCATATTCCCTATACGCCACTTGGCGGGACGGGTCACTAACACCATATTCCCTATACGCCACTTGGCGGGACGGGTCACTAACACCATATTCCCTATACGCCACTTGGCGGGACGGGTCACTAACACCATATTCCCTATACGCCACTTGGCGGGACGGGTCACTAACACCATATTCCCTATACGCCACTTGGCGGGACGGGTCACTAACACCATATTCCCTATACGCCACTTGGCGGGACGGGTCACTAACACCATATTCCCTATACGCCACTTGGCGGGACGGGTCACTAACACCATATTCCCTATACGCCACTTGGCGGGACGGGTCACTAACACCATATTCCCTATACGCCACTTGGCGTGACGGGTCACTAACACCATATTCCCTATACGCCACTTGGCGGGACGTGTCACTAACACCATATTCCCTATACGCCACTTGGCGGGACGTGTCACTAACACCATATTCCCTATACGCCACTTGGCGGGACGGGTCACTAACACCATATTCCCTATACGCCACTTGGCGGGACGGGTCACTAACACCATATTCCCTATACGCCACTTGGCGGGACGGGTCACTAACACCATATTCCCTAACGCCACTTGGCGGGACGGGTCACTAACACCATATTCCCTATACGCCACTTGGCGGGACGGGTCACTAACACCATATTCCCTATACGCCACTTGGCGGGACGGGTCACTAACACCATATTCCCTATACGCCACTTGGCGGGACGGGTCACTAACACCATATTCCCTATACGCCACTTGGCGGGACGGGTCACTAACACCATATTCCCTATACGCCACTTGGCGTGACGGGTCACTAACACCATATTCCCTATACGCCACTTGGCGGGACGTGTCACTAACACCATATTCCCTATACGCCACTTGGCGGGACGTGTCACTAACACCATATTCCCTATACGCCACTTGGCGGGACGGGTCACTAACACCATATTCCCTATACGCCACTTGGCGGGACGGGTCACTAACACCATATTCCCTATACGCCACTTGGCGGGACGGGTCACTAACACCATATTCCCTATACGCCACTTGGCGGGACGGGTCACTAACACCATATTCCCTATACGCCACTTGGCGGGACGGGTCACTAACACCATATTCCCTATACGCCACTTGGCGGGACGGGTCACTAACACCATATTCCCTATACGCCACTTGACGGGACAAGCTCATTACTTGACCTTTTTTTTTTTCAATATGACCAGTATTACGCCCATGACGCTTTTCTTTCAGGAGAGAAAAAAATCCGAACCCATTTAAGACTGGGTGAACCTGGAAGCCGTCGATCAGGATCGAACCCAACGTCTAATCCTTATTAGTCCAGTTCATTAACCACTGAGCTATCGTTGTTGCCAGCATTTTCCTGCACTCAGTTATCTCTCCTATGATATATGTCTTATCACAGCAACGACCATTTCCTGCCAAAGAAATGACGTCCTACCATTACATTAACTTTACAGCAGAAATGGGATCCAGTGGTCACTGACCAAGCAACTTGATGATTTAGACTTTGCTGTGATGACGTAGCTCTCCCATCACACAGTCATCAACAGATGCAGAATAAAATGCACATACTTGATGAGAGATCACAACAGCTAGGACTGAAGATTAATAGAGATAAGACCAACTTTATGAGAATTAATGCAGTTGACAATAACCAAATGAAATTACGTGAAATACCTCTACAAGACGTACAATCTTACATATATCTGGGCAGTGATATAGATAAAGAGGGAGAAACAGAAAATAATAGCAAAATAAGGATATCTAAAGCAAGAGGAGCTTTTTTTTTGCACTGGGAAACATAAGGAAGTCCAAAGAAATTAGGTTAAATACAAAAATAAAACTGTTCAACTCCAATGTTAAGTCAGTCTTATTATATGGCTGTGAAACACGGAGAACAACTAAAATGACAATCATGAAGATACAGACTTTCATTAAAGGATGCTTCCACAGAATAAAAGGATGGAAATTGGAGGACAAAATCACTAACATAGAATTATAAAAATCTACCAGTCAAATGCCAGTGGATAAAGAGATACAGCGAAGATGATGGCGCTGGATAGGACATACACACTGCGGAAGCCAACTGAGAGTATTACACAACAGGCTCTTTTTTGGAATCCCCAGGGGAAAAGACAAAGAGGAAGACCAAGGAATTATTGGAGAAGACAGATAGAAGCAGAGATAAAGATAATGGGGATGACATGGAATGATCTTAAAAGAATGGCAAGAAACCGAACGACTTGGAAAGTGTTTGTTGAAGACCTATGCTCCACAGGGAGCTGAAAGATAGAAGAAGATTACATTAACTTTGTCTTATATAAGTTGCTCTGAAATGAGCCAGTTCCGATTGTCACTTCCACGGACTGTCAGATCTGGCACCATGCAACAGTATAACTCATTAGATGTTGTTACTTTGAAGTTAGGTTTCATGCACTGAAATCTGACCAATAACGCATCCGTACAACTTATGGATCCTAGTCGTGAAACGAAGTTCGTGCACGAGGGGTCACAGTTCTCCTTGGATGTTCTCAGTGTTTACGTGGGTCATTGTTCTCCTTGGATGTTCTCAGTGTTTACGTGGGTCATTGTTCTCCTTGGATGTTCTCAGTGTTTACGTGGATCACAGTTCTTCTTGGATGTTTTCAGTGTTTACGTGGGTCATTGTTCTCCTTGGATGTTCTCAGTGTTTACGTGGGTCACAGTTCTCCTTAGATGTTCTCGGTGTTTCCTTTGGTCACGGTTCTCCTTGGATGTTCTCAGTGTTTACGTGGGTCACAGTTCTCCTTGGATGTTCTCAGTGTTTACGTGGGTCATAGTTCACCTTGGATGTTCTCAGTGTTTACGTGGGTCACAGTTCACCTTGGATGTTCTCAGTGTTTACGTGGGTCATAGTTCACCTTGGATGTTCTCAGTGTTTACGTGGGTCATAGTTCTCCTTGGATGTTCTCAGTGTTTACGTGGGTCATAGTTCACCTTGGATGTTCTCAGTGTTTACGTGGGTCATAGTTCACCTTGGATGTTCTCAGTGTTTACGTGGGTCACAGTTCTCCTTGGATGTTCTCAGTGTTTACGTGGAGAAGATCGGAAATACCTGTGCATGTATTCGGAGGGCAGTGATGAATATCCTTACATAACATAACATAACATAACATAACATAAACATAACATAACATAACATAACATAAACATAACATAACATAAACATAAACATAAACAAAACATTTACTCCCCACCGTCATGTTTCTAATCAATTCACTTTGTATTCCATTTTTAACATTTAAAGCAAATTAATTATTTTTTTATTTATAGATATATATATATGGCCCTTTTCGTCTTGTCAGACGGTCTAGTGGAGGCTATTGCGTATTTTTTTGAGGTATTGTTTTTACCGAACAGCTTCTCTCGTGGCTAATTATAGAGATCAAACACGAATTATAACTTACAGGTAGAATGATCACGTGTCTATGTTATGTGTTTATTTAATTGTCCATGGCTTTCTAACAATCTCAATATGATCTGTTTAGTTAAACTGTTGCGACCACCCAGGGATAAACCCGCCACCGCCTCAGACACGCTAGATACGCGCTTTCACAAACCATTTACCGTGTGACTCTGTCCACGCAGGGAACCGTTTTCTTCTTTATTTCAACTCCTCGAAAAAGAACTTCTCAGGGTGGCATGTCCGAAACAGCGAGAATTCCAGAAAGATACGTTTAAAGCAGATGTGGTCTAGCTCCAGCGTTTGTTGTTGCCCCAATCATGATTAAAACAGGGGGAGATAGTTATTCAGTGCACCAGACTTGTAGTTCTGCTGGTATATTGTTCACAGTAGACCACACGCGGGTGTTGATTAGAAAATTAGCTAGGCGTAGGCGACGACGTTTTCGCTTTGTTTTGGATGTTATTAACATGTGTAACATTTTCGTTTTGTTTTGGATGTTATTAACATGTGTAACATTTTCGTTTTGTTTTGGATGTTATTAACATGTGTAACATTTTCATTTTGTTTTGGATGTTATTAACATGTGTAACGTTTTCGTTTTGTTTTGGATGTTATTAACATGTGTAACGTTTTCGTTTTGTTTTGGATCTTATTAACATGTGTAACATTTTCGTTTTGTTTTGGATGTTATTAACATGTGTAACATTTTCGTTTTGTTTTGGATGTTATTAACATGTGTAACGTTTTCGCTTTGTTTTGGATCTTATTAACATGTGTAACATTTTCATTTTGTTTTGGATGTTATTAACATGTGTAACATTTTCGCTTTGTTTGGATGTTATTAACATGTGTAACGTTTTCGCTTTGTTTGGATGTTATTAACATGTGTACGATTAGGGATACAGTAGGTTGTATTGATAATGAGGATTATTCCGGAGGAGCGCGCGCACAAACACACACGTACACAAAACAACGATAATTGAAAATTGATTTATTTGCAACGACACCTTAGAGAATGCGTTGAATATTTTCGCTGCATCATTATCAAGTACATAGCATGTTGGCGTAGGTAATCATGTCTCTCCACAACTTTCGATCTCGACAGTTATTTATAATTCCAGTTGTTGAACTTCTGACAAGCCATTCTCTTAAGCTGTCTGGTATCTTTTCTCTTTGCTTCCCTCTCTTCGTCCCTCAATTTTCCCAGTTGTTACAATATACTCTAGCTGTTCTCTTCTCATTATATGGCCACAAAATGATGATTGTCTCTTCCTAATATTGGAAATTAGCTCTCTTTTTGCTTTGGCCTCTTTCAGAAAGTTTTCCTTACTCTTCTTAGCTGTCCATGGTATTCTCAATATTCTTCTGTAAAACCACATTTCTACAGACTCCAGTGATTTTCTTGTCTGTTGTCCTATTGTCCAAGATTCACATCCATATGTTAAGATTGGCTCTACATAACATTTAAGAACTTTTTTTCTTGTTTCTATTGTCAAAACAAAACAGCGGCCATAAGAACTGGAAACCAAATGGGAATGTTACAACAAATAAAACAGAGTGTTAGGCAAGGTTGTGTGCTGTCACCAGATTTATTTAATATTTATAGTGAGTTTATTTTAAGATTCATAAGGGGCATACCTGGAATAACAATCGGAGGTAATAATATAAATAATCTAGGGTATGCTGATGATACAGTATTAATCGCTATGAGTGAAAATGAGTTACAAGAAATGTTGGACATTATAGTGAAAGAAAGCAAAAATAAAGGACTCAGCCTTAATAGCAAAAGACAGAAGTAATGGTAACAACAAAGAAATAGACATCACCTCAGTGCAAAATAAAGACAAGTGGAATAATATTAAAACAGGTAAATGAATTTAAATATTTGGGAACTTTGTTAACCTCAGACGGAAGATGTGCAAAAGAGGTGAGATGCAGAATGGCTCAGGCAAAATCAGTTTTCCAGAAAATGGGGAAGATACTATGCAACCCATTTTTGACAATATAAACAATGAAAAGAGTTCTTAAATGTTCTGTACAGCCAGTCTTAACATATGGATGTGAATCATGGACAGAAGGACAACAAACAAGAAAATCACTGTAGAGTCCGTAGAAATGTGGTTTTACAGAAGAATGTTGAGAATACCATGGACAGCTAAGAAGAGTAATGAAAATGTTCTGAAAGAGGTCAAAGCAAAAAGAGAGCTAATTTCCAATATTAGGAAGAAACAATCATCATTTTTTGGCCATGTAATGGGAAGAGAACAACTGGGATAAATTGTAACAACTGGAAAAATTGAGGATGAAGAGATAGAGGAAAGCAAAGAGAGAAAATACCAGACAGCTTAAGAAAATGACTTGGCGGAAGGTCAACAATAGGAATGATAAATAACTGTCGAGATCGAAAGTTGTGGAGAGACATGATCACCTTCGCCAGCAGTCCCGGCACTTGATGATTATGATGATTGTCAAAAATGGATTGCGTAGTATCTTCTTTTGCTGCATACAAAAGTATAAAACCGACAATGGAGCATGTTCTATTTACGAGATTAAAAGGTGAACAGGAAAGACAAACATAATTTAAGTATCAACTGCAAAGTAATGTATATTTCCAATTATAAATCAAATGTTAATTTGCTTTAATAATGGTGGTATTTTGTCCGAGTGTAGTCTTGTGGTATTTTGTCTGAATATAGTCTTGTAATACTTTGTCCGAGCGTAGTCTTGTGGTATTTGTCTGAATATAGTCTTGTAGTACTTTGTCCGAGCGTAGTCTTGTGATATTCTGTCTGAGTATAATATTGTAGTATTTTGTCCGATCGTAGTCTTGTGGTATTTTGTCCAAATATAGTTTTGTAGTAATTTTCCCGATCGTAGTCTTATGGTAATGTGTCCAAATATAATCTGATGGTATTGTGTCCAAATATAATCTTATGGTATTGTGTCCAAACATAATCTTATGGTATTGTGTCCAAATATAATCTTGTGGTATTTTGTCCAAATATAATCTTATGGTATTGTGTCCAAATATAATCTGATGGTATTGTGTCCAAATATAATCTTATGGTATTGTGTCCAAACATAATCTTATGGTATTGTGTCCAAATATAATCTTATGGTATTGTGTCCAAATATAATCTTATGGTATTGTGTCCAAACATAATCTTATGGTATTGTGTCCAAATATAATCTTATGGTATTGTGTCCAAATATTATCTTATGGTATTGTGTCCAAATATAATCTTATGGTATTGTGTCCAAATATAATCTTGTAGTATTGTGTCCAAATATAATCTTGTGGTATTGTGTCCAAATATAATCTTATGGTATTGTGTCCAAATATAATCTTATGGTATTGTGTCCAAATATAATCTTATGGTATTGTGTCCAAACATAATCTTATGGTATTGTGTCCAAACATAATCTTATGGTATTGTGTCCAAACATAATCTTATGGTATTGTGTCCAAATATAATTTTGTGATATTTTCTCCGAGTATGGTCTTGTGAAATGAGCAACCAATTTGACTTCTTTCCTGATGTACTTTTAGTTTCTTTCTTTCAAAGTTCTGATCTTGCTATAACGTTGACAGTTTTCCTTCAGGCACAACTAAAATACATTGTCGGTTTATGTAAGTGAGGATCCGGAGTTCAGATCCCAGCTGATGCAACAATTTGTCTGACAAAATAAGCTCTCGGAGTCCACCCAGCTGATGCAACAATTTGTCTGACAAAATAAGCTCTCGAAGTTCAGATCCCAGCTGATGCAACAATTTGTCTGACAAAATAAGCTCTCGGAGTCCTCCCAGCTGGTGCAACAATTTGTCTGACAAAATAAGCTCTCGGAGTCCTCCCAGCTGATGCAACAATTTGTCTGACAAAATAAGCTCTCGGAGTCCACCCAGCTGGCTCTTTCAATCGGCACCAGAGATATCATCTGGGATGGAAAGCCAGAGAGGAAGGTAACTGACCACAGCACCACACGAAGCTGAGGCCTAGCACAGTGGCGTCACTAACAATTCATTCTTCTTCTTGTTTCTTTTCTCTTTCTCACTGATACCTAAAAGGTGTCGTGGTTATATCATTTGTCGTTCTTGAGCTGCTCGAACTGTCTGAATTAGTGATTTTCCTTTGTTGTTACATGTCTCTGTCACTGCATCTATCCATCTTCTTCTAGGTCTTCCTCTTGGTCGTTTTTCATGCATTCTCGAGAAGAACGCCCTTGATGGTGATTTGTAAGGATTCACTCTGACCAGGTGGCCAAACCATTTAAGTTGTTGTTGTTCTATATATTCTTGGCAGGGTTTTATTCCAACCATTTTTCTTATGGTTTCATTTGGTATTCTATCTCTTATTGTGTTGTTTGTTACTTTTCTCAAGCATCGCATCTCACATGACAATTCATTACCCAGTGCCAATTGCTACGGGACTATCTTTATCGTATACTTTAAATCTAACAAATAAATAACTGATTGTAATTTATCTGCAACAAAGTTTGCAAAATTATCGGACAATTCTCACCACTATTGCCCCCCCCCCCCCCCCCAAAAAAAAAAAAATTAACACTAGAAGACGGGCACGCCAAAGTACAATCTTTATTCCAACGTTGTGCTACCAATGCAGGTCTTTAACTTTAGACTCAATAACAATAATAACAACAATAACAATAACAATTTGAGAAAACAAATTTTAAAAAGAAGCACTACCAAGATGAAATCTGTTGACGAATGACAGGAAACAGCCTAGAGAAAGATCAAAAATGAAGAACTGAGAAGAAAAAGCTAGGAATAATTCCCGCCATAGAATACATAACAAAACAACAGATACAATAATTTTGCCACATGATAAGCCAGAAATATAAAAACACAACACAAGTGGTCTTCAACAAATGTTACGACAACACATGACTCACAAGCCGACCACGAAAAATATGGATTGGTGGAATATTAGAAATGTTAAGAAATAAAAGTTTCAGAGATCAACAGAAGAGGAAAATACCGCAAATTATATCTCCCCCTCGACGCTGAAAGGCAAAAGAGGAAAGAAGACGAAGAATGTGTCTGCACAAAATTCAGTTATAAACAGACGTCACACCTGATACTTGCTAAGTTTTTATTTTGTCCAGCCACGTCAAAAATGGGAACCGCGATAGCTCAGTGGTTAGTGAACTGGCCTACAAAGGACAAGAGGTCGGGTTCGATCCTGATCAACAGCTTCCAGGTTCACCCAGCCTTAAATTGGTACCAGATTTTTTTTCTGGGAAAGTCATGCGGCACGGGCGTAATATAAACCACATTACCCTAAAAATCATGTGCCGAAGGTCTGTAACAATGATGATAACTAACACCATATTCCCCATACTCCGACTTGGCGTGATGGGGCTCTTTACTTTAATTACGTACTTTACAATCAACAAACAAATTCTCTCTCTCTCTCTCTCTCTCTCTCTCTCTTTCTCTCTCTCTCTCTCTGCGATCAGGACTCAGTCAGAGTAGGATTCCAGACTCCCACATGAAATCTGCTGTCAGGTTAAGTGTGTTGAACAGACATAACGTCACATTTAGAGTCTGCCAGATCCACTCTGACTGAACACCCGTTAATACGTTGCACTGTGTTCTGCGCCAGTGGCCCAGTGCATCCGATTTCAGCCATCATTTTTTCAGGTTTGCTTTCCGTAGCCTTTGATTGTCCCCAATCTTCCTGCAAGGCAGCAGATTGTCTTTTCTGTAGGGGGATTCTGCCCTTAGATGGTCGGCCCTCCCAGGTTTACGAGCACCATCTGCCCGAGTCACTAGAGTCAAACAAATTACAAGCGGCCTTTATGCTCCAGTCTTGATACGTTAATATTAGACAAAATAACAACCATAATCATGATCATCATGTGCCATACCGGTTGACGAAGGCGTTCATGTCCTTCCACAATCTTCTATCTACAGTGCATCGTATCAGTTCTGTTGCTAACTATTTTCCATGCCATGACACCAGCAATCCAGTATTTTCTCTCTTTGTCGTCCGCAATCTCTCTTTCCTTTTATGTTGTCAGTTGTAACCAAGTATTCCAACTCTCCTCTTCTCATGATGTGCCCAAAAAATGTTGATTGTTTCTTTCTGATGTTTTTTTTAGGAGTTCCTTCTTTGAGAATTTCCTCATTGGTCTTTTTAGCTGTCCTGGGAACTTTCAACATTCTTCTGAGAAGTCCCATCTCTGTGGGCTCTAATTTTCTTTTCTTTTGTTTGTCTACTGTCCATGATTCGCTTCCATAGGTCAGAATTGGTTCTATATAGCACCGATATGTGATTCACTTACACGATTATTATATAATGCTGATTGGATTAATTGCTCTGAAAAGACCGTAGTGTCTTTGTCTTGAAGGTAGAACAGAGGATTATTGGAGGAAGTGGCTACGATCATTGGTGGGTGTGTTTGTGCGGAGCATTTTTGTGGGTGTTTATGTGTGTTTAGTGTGAGTGTTTGTGTGTGTGGTGGGTAGGGTGTATTTGTGTTTGTAGTTGGGTGTTTGTCTCTTTGTAGTGCGTGTGTGTGTGTATGTATTTGTGATTGTGTCTACTTGTTAGCAAGGCACACTCACTTTAACCTCAAACTGAGTCTTCTCTGTTATATTAGACCGCCAATGTTATCCAAAAACGAATTAAAAAAAAACTCCTTTGAGCAGGCGCCCGAGCAAACAACAGCGTTCTTATGACACAATCTAGAAATGAAGAAGTTTAAATATCTGATGAGAAACGCCATTTTTACCCCATCATTCAAATGACCATTCAACTAAGCCATTTCACCACTTCACATTTCTTTCTAAGCTTGGCTTTTATCCAAATTGGACAAATGGGACATGTGGCCACACCACAAGAGCTTGCTTTTAAATTCATATACATTTAAGTAGTTTCTTCTCCTCCCCCCCCCCTCCCCCCCGTTATATTTAGCAATCATTAATTCCTTATTCATGCTGAGAAACGTTGGATATTAAAATTCATTCCCGTTCTACAAACAATCCAGCATTTTTCCTACTTTGTCTATATCCCTGACCTTCTTATTTTCTGTTACCCAGTGTTCTAACCCGTCTCTTCTCTGTACATGAACCGCAAATCTGAACTGCTTTTACCTAATTTATTTTAGAATCCTCCTCGCTTTATCTGCATCATTTAATGCCTCCACATTTTATTTTACTGTCGTCGACATTTTTACTGTCATACAAACTGCTAAAAACAAAGACACATGAGTGGTTCTATCCAAAGTTGTATCTTTTTGTTTATCGTCCACGATTTTACAATGATAAAACTGCACTTGTTTAATAAATCTTACACACATTCGATGGCAGGCAAGAGAAAACGATCATTATATTTCCTAATAAAATATGGTGTGTATCACTCACTAGTGAACCCATTTTAACGGGTGTAACACTAAATAGGCGCTCCTCTAGAGTAGACCAACACATGTTCCATCTGTGCTATGTGAAGTCACATGTAAAAAAAAGGTAAATCGCCCCGTCACGCCAAGCAACGTATAGGGAATATGGTGTTAGTGACCATAAATTGTACAGACCTTCAGCACATGATTTTTGGGGTAATTTGGTTGAAGTCACATGAGCTGTACACTAAATATCACAAACAACAACTGTATTGTGTAATTTCCTTCGTCCAAATGATGGTTTCACATCAGGGAGGCTCCGCTATATAGTGCCGCAATTATTAAGCGCCACACATACACATACAAACACACTAGTGACACATTTATTTCGTTTCCACACAATGAACGTACTTTTGTTCAAGTTTCGTTGCAATATCTTCATTGGTTGTAGAACTATTACGGAAGTGCAAAGTTTGGTAGCGAGTGAAACATCCTAGTTTATGCAGTTCATAACCCTTTAATGAATTTGAGTATACAGTGTCGGTTTGTAATCTGAACATTCTAACTCCGTTCTTGAAAATTGTCTGCTCCAGCTACGTTAGATTCAGTGTGTACAGCTTCTGGGCACTATAAACAAACTAATCTAAACAGTCCAGCGTCGGTAACATGAGAGATCAGCTCGTAGTTTCAAGTGATGGATTTGGGAGCGTTCAACACGAGGAGCTAACGAGGGTAAATTTGTCGGGGCTACACGAATCTGATACAGTAGCGGTCAGTTACTAAAAATGTTTATTGAAGAGGACTTCAAAGAGCGACTCCGTCGTCTGCGTATGTTTGTATGTTTGTATGTTTGTTGGTGGTCAGACGATCCTGACGGGAGCTGGTGAGAATTTCTGATGGTCACTCATTTTATGTTATCAGAAATATGTAGAAATTTCTGCAAGAAATGCTGATAGAATTGGACAGAGCGATGGAAATACTGATATATAACAGAAATCAATAGAAAATATAAAATTATATATATATATATATATATATATATATATATATATGTGTGTATGGAAAATATGTACACACGGGCCACTAAATTAAAAAAAAAAACTCTTTAAAATGAAAAAAAAAGAAGGAAGTCAGAAAAAAACTGAGAAATGAAAGGGAAGGGTAAAAAAAGGAAGGAAGGAAGGAAGGAAGGAAGGAAGGAAGGAAGGAAGGAAGGAAGGAAGGAAGGAAGGAAGGAAGTTTAAGAACTAAATCAGAAGCAACTGAACGTTAGAAGTACAATAATTTTGAACGAAGAGAAAGAAATATAAAGCAAGTATGAAATCTCAGATGACAGACTGAAGAAGAGAAAACTGGGAAAGACTGAGAGACATAGAGAACAATTAAATTTCGTGTTCAGATTTATGCGATTTTCGTCATTTTGGCCATTTCGTCCCGGCCGCTCAACTCACGCTACGGTAAGTGCAACAAGTACGAGCGCCTGACAGGGCAAATGAAACGAGGGAAACTGAAGTCAAAATGAGCATCAGTTGAAAAGAAACTGAAGGCGACGCGAGGATGAGTCGAGGGAAAATCAGCCAAGAGCGACAAGTGCAAGAATATGACAGGTTATTTTCGCCGAGTTCTTGTGGGTACATTCTGCGGGGAAATAAACCGAATCTTGAATTTGAGATCTTTTGTTCACTGGATTGTTATGTGCCCACATGATCGTATGTTAAAGAGGCATACGCTCGAAGCATTTATTTACACACAAACAATGTTTTTGACAGGTTGCGGGTAAAATAACTGCAGAGGGTAGCTATAGCGTTGAGGCACGCTAAGCGCCTCGCTATGCTTACAAGCACAAGTTTAAAATCTCATTCGGGAGCGCTCAGTTACGTTTTCCAATGTTCTTGTTAGAAAAGGAATCAAGTGCCTAGACTCCATGATTGGAGTTGGACTATGCTAGCTTGTTTGCTTTCGCCCGATGACTAAATGAATACACCTCCTTCCTCATCCGTCCTTAAAGGGTGTTAAGTCGGCGTGTCTGCGTTGTGTTGTGGTTTGGTGTAAAGTTATGATATTTGCGCCTTTCGGCCCAACACATCCGACTTACAGCATGTTATTTTTGAGTACCGGGTTGTCTTCCCTCTTCGATCCTGCTTGTTTGGCCAGACTAGACAGGTTAGTCTGTTACTGGAGGTGCCACAGAGAGGTGTAGTAGAGTCTGGATGGTTCTCGTTCACCGATCTTGTCGCAAACCATCAGCTGTGAGTCGCTGACACTTCAAGCTCTGCTGCTGAGAGGCGACTTTGCTTCCGAGTCGGACTATAAAATGTAGATACCATGTTCAAGTTGAGCACGTAAAATAACCTTAAACAGCTTAAAGTTGATAATTTTAAGCTGTGTCCGAAGCATGGAAAAGAAAATAATAAGATAACAATAATAATAAATCAAATATGTACCAGATTATGCTACCATTGTAGTTTAAGGTTACAACAGTCGATCTTCTGTGAGCCCCATAAGTGCTGGGTTCTTTCCAATATAGAACAAAAAATATGAATAATTGCTGTTGTTCTATTCTCTGATTAGAAACTTCCAGTACATTCTTGTAATCTATCCATCCTAATCTATCCATCCTAATCTATCCATCCCAATCTATCCATCCTAATCTATCCATCCCAGTCTATCCAGCCCAATCTATCCATTATAATCCATCCTAATCTATCCACCTCAATCTATCCATTATAACCAATCCATCCTAATCTATCCATCATAATCTATCCATCCTAATCTATCCATCATAATCTATCTATCCCAGTCTATCCAGCCCAATCTATCCATTATAATCCATCCATCCTAATCTATCCAGCCCAATCTATCCATTATAATCAATCCATCATAATCTATCTATCCTAATCTATCCATCATAATCTATCTATCATAGTCTATCCAGCCTAAACTGTCCAGCCCAATCTATCCATTATAATCAATCCATCATAATCTATCTATCCTAATCTATCCATCATAATCTATCTATCATAGTCTATCCAGCCTAAACTGTCCAGCCCAATCTATCCATTATAATCAATCCATCCTAATCTATCCAGCCTAATCTATTCATCACAATCTATCCATGAAATTTCATACCAAGCTCTCACGATGTCACAGTATAAGTAACGATCACAGAGAGTCTATAGTGTACATCTGCAATCAAGTTCCAACGCTGGCATTAAATATGCTCCCAAAGAAAATCTGTTTCCCTCACATCGACTTCTGAGTGACCGAAACTATAGATGGGAAGAATTTCTTGACGGTCCGATGTCTCCAGATGTCCAGTAAAAAGGAAAACACATGTTGTGGATTTAATGGAGAATGATATGGGAGTCCGCCAATTTTCATTAAAAGGACAAAAATCACCATTTTAAAATCATATATATATATATATGTATATATATATATATATATATATATATATATATATATATATATATAATATGGTGCTGTCACCAGATTTGTTTAATATGAGATAATATTAATGGTTATATAGTGATATTATTTTAAGATCCATAAGGGACATGCCTGGAATAACAATCGGAGGTCATAATATAAATAATATAAGGTATGATGATGATACAGTCTTAATCGCTAAGAGTGAAAATGAGTTACAAGAAATGTTGGACATTATAGTGAAAGAAAGCAAAAATAAAGGACTCAGCCTTAATAACAAAAAGACAGAAGTAATAGTAACAAACAAAGAAAAAGACACCACCTCAGTGCAAAATAAAGACAAGTGGAACAATATTAAAGCAGTTAAATGAATTTAAATGTTTGGGAACTTTGTTAACCTCAGACGGAAGATGTACAAAGGAGGTGAGATGCAGAATGGCTCAGGCAAAACCAGCTTTCAAAAAAATAAGGAAGATACAATGCAATCCATTTTTGACAATCAAAACAAGAAAAAAAGTTCTTAAATGTTATGTAAAGCCAGTCTTAACATATGGATGTGAATCATGGACAATAGGATAACAAACAAGAAAATCACTGGAGTCTGTAGTAACGTGGTTTTACCGAAGAATGTTGAGAATACCATGAACAGCTAAGAAGAGTAATGAAAACGTTCTGAAAGAGGCCAATGCAAAAAGAGAGCTAATTTCCAATATTAGGAAGAAACAATCATCATTTTTTGGCCATGTAATGAGAAGAGAACAACAGGAAAATAAATTGTACCAACTGTGAAAATTAAGGGACGAAGAGATAGAGGAAAGCAAGGGGAAATAAAATACCAGACAGCTTAAGAGAATGGCTTGGCAGAAAGTCAACAACAGAAATTATAAATTACTGTCGAGATGGAAAATGGTGGAGAGACATGATCACCTACGCCAGCTGGCCAGGTACTTGATGATGATATGCTAAGAAAGTGATTTTCACTTTCATTTTTGAAGGCAGATGCTATCCTAATATAACTGGTATGACTTAGTCTGAAATTGTTCGGATCGTGCCTCGCTAAGAAGTAAACAAAACCACCACTACAAAAACAACACATATAAGTACAAATAAACACAATACAAATAAACAATGTGATTGTTCAATATGCAAGATCGATCAATAGTAAACAGGGAAATAGCTTTGTCCGAGGAGTACAATACAGCAGGATGCAATGCACAACATACTGTCGACTCCACTTCCATTATTTGCATGCATCTGCCGATGTGTCAGACGAATGAGAGGAGACAGCCTGAAAGTTAAGATCATAAATTAAGAAATAAGAAAAAGCAAGGAATAAAGTATATAACATATAAAATGTGTTGATCAAGTGTCAAGGCAGAAATATCAAAACACAACACAACGAGCTTTCGATAAATGTTGCGAGAACATCAGACCCAAGGGCCGACCACGAAAAAGATGGATTGACGGAGTATAAGAAACATTAGGGAACATAACACCGGCAGAGGCGAAAAGAAGAGCAAAAGACCTCAAATTATATCTCCCCTTGACGCTGAAAGTAAAATAAGGAAGGAAAGTAGAATATCCGCCTGCGACTTTTTCAATTTCTCCTATGTATATAATGATCTTTTCCCCCTCTTATAATATTCCGACTCCAATTCTATTGTCATCTTATTTCTACTTTTGTTAAAATTGTTTCCATATCAGATTCTAATAGTCAGCTGCCTGACTATTGGCATATTTAATTCGTCAATTTGTTTCGGGTTTGGATATACTTCCCATTAAATCTTGTTTTCGACTCCGACGCTATTTGTTCCCTCCTTAACCCTAATTCATCATCATCAAGTACCGGGCCTGCAGGCGTTCGCAATCATGTCTCTCCACAACTTTCGATCTCGACAGTTATTTATCATTTCTGTTGTTGACCTTCTGTCAAGCCATTCTCTTAAGCTGTCTGGTATCTTTTCTCTTTGCATCACTCTATCTCTTCGTCCCTCAATTTTTCCAGTTGTTACAATATATTCCAGCTGTTCTCTTCTCATTGCATGACCAAAAAATGATGATTGTTTCTTCTTAATATTGGAAATTAGCTCTCTATTTTATTTGGCCTCTTTCAGAATGTTTTAATTACTCTTCTTAGCTGTCTATGGTATTCTCAACATTCTTCTGTAAAACCACATTTCTACAGACTCCAATGATTGTCTTGTCTCTTGTCCTATTGTCTATGATTCATATCTATATGTGCCCTAACCCAAATTAAGTAACTCTAAATCTCCTGTTTGTTAATTCTAATTATGTAAATCTAAATATTCTGTTTGTTAACTCTAACACAACGACTTGAACTGAAATAGCTTCCGTACCAAGTCTATTTTCCCCTTCATAAGTCAAATTATGTAATTCGAGGTCTTCTGTTTATTAACTCTAATTATGTAACTCAAAGTTTTCTGTTTGTTAACTCTAATTATGTAACTCTAAATCTTCTGTTTGTTAACTCTAATTAGGTAACTCAAAGTTCCTTGTTTATTAACTCTAATTATGTAACAGAACTAAGCTGCCCGTATCATCACTGGTGTTATGAAATCTACACATAACAAGACTCTAGAAACAGTAACAGGTTTATAACCCTAAGATGACAGACGAGTCACTAAAGTATTGCAACAAGCGAAGAAATATAGAAGGCTCCTTAGCCACCCCATGCACCAAAGAATAACTGGTTTCGGAATTGTACGACTAAAGAGGAGCAACTTTGCAGCAATCGCCAATAAACTAACTACTGGAGACCCAGTACTTTCTCAAACAATACCGAAACCCGTGGGCCCATCTGATATGTCTCCTCATGGGAAACATAAACTACCAGAACTTAAGGAAAATATAACAGTAATCATAAAAAAGGCACCCAATCAGACACAGAAAGAAAACACGTAGCAGAAAAACACATACACGATACCTACCCACAGGACTCTTGGTCCCACATATACACAGATGGCTCTGCTACAAATGCCACCAGAAATGGAGGGGGTGGTGTGTTCTTGACGCTGAATAACCAGGACGAGATCACCAAATCAATAGCTACTGGGAAATTCTCAAACAACTTTAAAGCAGAAACTGAGGCCCTCAGAGATGCTGCAACACTGTCTACTCAACACAAAAATAACATGCACAATAAATTGGTGATTCTGACTGATGCACTGTCAGTACTATCAGCTCTAAAAAGCCCCAAGAACAATGAACTAGAAGACTTGAGAACAGTTCTGGACCAACTATGCAATGACTTCCAGAGAATAGTCATTCAGTGGATACCATCACACTGTAATAAACACGGGAACGAACGCGCAGACAAATTAGCTAAAGAGGGAGGGAGATTACCACAAGAGAACCATCCGCTCAGTTATGATGAAGCCAAATCCATCCTCAAAGGTCAGTTCCATGAAAAATGGAAACGAGAACATCCAAAGCATAACGAGAGTGACGGATACCACCAACTATCAAGGAGGGATCAAGTCATCATACTTCGCCTACGCACTGGCCACAATAGAACGAGAAATCACATGTTCACCAAATTAAAAATAGGTACAACCAGCCTATGCCACTGTACACTGGACAATATGACTACAAAACATGTTCTACAGGACTGCCCCCAGTACACAGACCTGAGAAGAGTAATGTGGTCCACACCCACCTCTCTGGAAGAGAAACTATATGGGGCAATCGAATCACTTAAACACACAGCTGACTTCATGAGAGAGTCTGGAATCCTACTCTGATTGAGCTTTGATCTCAGTGAGAGAGATTATGTAACTCGAAGTTTTCTGTTTGTTAATTCTAATTATGTAACTCTAAATCTTCTGTTTGTTAACTTTAATTATGTAATTCGAAGTTTTCTGTTTGTTAATTCTAATACACAGACTTCTAATTAAATTGCTTTCGATTCCGACTCAGACTGTTACTACAAGGTCTCGCTGAGTTCAAAGAAAGTATAAACGTGGTGACAAAAGTCAATACTTGCAATCATAAATTAAGCACGAGGTAAACACAGTATTTAGAGCAGCAACAAACACACGAGACAGGAATGAGGGTTTTCTATGGAAGAGTTTCATTGTTGACGTCACGCTGTAAGCTTAAGTTATCTCCCTTACAGTTTAACTTTGTTTTTATCACAGTCTTCTACAGTATTATAAGGCCTGCAAGCTGAAAGAAATTACCGAAAGTTTGTGGCATTTTCAGTTTTGCGATCAGGGTCGGTTGTGGATAAATGACGTCAGCAGTCTGATTAAAACTATATATGGTTGTGGTTGTTGTAACTGTTCATACTTCCTTCTTTACAAGACACTGGTTTATTTTCACAGATTTCTCACCTGTCATGTCATCATCTGCTCTTCCATGATCAAATATTAGAAGTCAGGATGGTCTAGAGCTAAGTTGTTGACCTCTGGACACGAAGGTTCTGGATTTGAATCTCACATGGAATTTTTTTCAATTCGGATCCGTAGTTTCTTCGTGTTTATTCTCTCACCAGGGCTCTAGGAAGTAGGATCATATGCCTAGCCCTATCGGATAACGGCAGGAAGTCATGTGTGCAGTCGCCAATGACAGTTAACAGTAGTAAAGAGTAGGCCAAAATGACCCCTGCCCGGGAATAACAATTATTAAGTAAACCTACTCATACCGAAGGGAGCCGCGATAGCTCAGTGGTTAGTGAACTGGACTACAAAGAACAAGAGGTAAGGTTCGATCCCAACCGACGGCTTCCGGGTTCATCCAGCCTTAAATGGGTACCCGATTTTTGTAAAGCGGCACGGGCATAATACCGACCACATTACCCAAAAAATCATGTGCTGAAGGTCTATCAAATTTATGATCACTAACATCATATTCCCTATACGCCACTTGGCGTGACGGGGGCTCTTTACTTTTTTGCCCCTGTCGAAGAGGCATGTGTCAAACAAAAAGACACTGATGACGTTACTTTGTTGTAGCGACACGAAGCTCTCACGTCCACTTAACTGATGGACGTTAAGAAGAAATAAAAAGTTACGGTTTTCATTTATCTTTGTTTATATTGTTTACTTTTGTTTCCAATTGTTTCCTATTATACTATTTCCTACTATTGAAGGAGGAAGAGGTAGAGGGAAGCAAGGAGAAAAGGTAGCAGACAGCTTAAGAGAATGGCTTGGCAGAAGGTCAACAACAGAAATGATAAATAACTGTCGAGATCGAAAGTTGTGGAGAGACATGCTCACCTTCGCCAACATGCGCGGTATTTGATGATGATGATGATGATGATGATGATGATGATGATGCGTTCGTCCGATGATTTGAGGTATTCTAGCGGATACGAACCGTAGACTTCCTCCTCGTCATCCGCCCTTAAAAGGACGTTAAGTGGACGTAGTTACGTTGTGTTGAAGTTTGCAGTGTAACACTGTGATATCTGCGCCTTTCGGCCCAACACATCCGACTTCAGCCGACATTTTTGAGTACCGGGTTTGTCTTCCCTCTTCGATCCCTGCTCGCTTGGCCAGACTAGACAGGTTAGTCTGTTTCTGGAGGCACCGCGGAGAGGTGTAGCAGGGTCTGGATGGTTCTGGTTCACCGATCCTGGCGCAAGCCATCAGTTGTGAGTCACTGACAGCTTCCAGCTCTGGTGCTGGGGAGGAGCGCCTTCGCCTCCATGATGATGATGATGATATTTATTATTTATTAATTTTGCTTTTTATTCCAGAAAGACTAAATTTGATTTTTATTCTTCTCTGTGGTAAATGTAGTATACCGTATAATTTTTTTTAAAAGGAAATAAAATATAGAGTAAGGTACAGTTAGCTATTCCTACATCATTAATGAAAACCTTTTTGAAAGAACTGCATAGACACGAATAGGCATGGATATCAATAAACAAAAATTGTAAGAGATTGGCCACACATTGCGAAGACCAAAAACGAAATATTGCAAGACAGTCAAGAAACTGGAACCCACAGAGAAATAGGAAAGTTGGATTCCCCAATTAAACCAGGAGAAAAACCGTCGAGACAGAAGCAAAGACTGCAGGAGAGAAGTGGGTTCAGTTGGTGACGGTAGCGCAGAACAAGGTCCGTTGGCAGGTTGTTGTTGTAGCGTTCGCTACAGGAGAGAGAAGTGGGCTCAGTTGGAGACGGTAGCACAGAACAAGGTCCGTTGGCAGATTGTTGTTGTAGCGTTCGCTGCAGGAGAGTGAAGTGGGCTCAGTTGGAGACGGTAGCACAGAACAAGGTCCGTTGGCAGGTTGTTGTTGTAGCGTTCGCTACAGGAGAGAGAAGTGGGCTCAGTTGGAGACGGTAGCACAGAACAAGGTCCGTTGGCAGGTTGTTGTTGTAGCGTTCGCTGCAGGAGAGTGAAGTGGGCTCAGTTGGAGACGGTAGCACAGAACAAGGTCCGTTGGCAGGTTGTTGTTGTAGCGTTCGCTACAGGAGAGAGAAGTGGGCTCAGTTGGAGACGGTAGCACAGAACAAGGTCCGTTGGCAGGTTGTTGTTGTAGCGTTCGCTACAGGAGAGAGAAGTGGGCTCAGTTGGAGACGGTAGCACAGAACAAGGTCCGTTGGCAGGTTGTTGTTGTAGCGTTCGCTGCAGGAGAGTGAAGTGGGCTCAGTTGGAGACGGTAGCACAGAACAAGGTCCGTTGGCAGGTTGTTGTTGTAGCGTTCGCTGCAGGAGAGTGAAGTGGGCTCAGTTGGAGACGGTAGCACAGAACAAGGTCCGTTGGCAGGTTGTTGTTGTAGCGTTCGCTGCAGGAGAGTGAAATGGGCTCAGTTGGAGACGGTAGCACAGAACAAGGTCCGTTGGCAGGTTGTTGTTGTAGCGTTCGCTGCAGGAGAGTGAAGTGGGCTCAGTTGGAGACGGTAGCACAGAACAAGGTCCGTTGGCAGGTTATTGTTGTAGCGTTCGCTGCAGGAGAGTGAAGTGGGCTCAGTTGGAGACGGTAGCACAGAACAAGGTCCGTTGGCAGGTTGTTGTAGTGTTCGCTGCAGGAGAGTGAAGTGGGCTCAGTTGGAGACGGTAGCACAGAACAAGGTCCGTTGGCAGGTTGTTGTTGTAGCGTTCGCTGCAGGAGAGTGAAGTGGGCTCAGTTGGAGACGGTAGCACAGAACAAGGTCCGTTGGCAGGTTGTTGTTGTAGCGTTCGCTGCAGGAGAGTGAAGTGGGCTCAGTTGGAGACGGTAGCACAGAACAAGGTCCGTTGGCAGGTTGTTGTTGTAGCGTTCGCTGCAGGAGAGTGAAGTGGGCTCAGTTGGAGACGGTAGCACAGAACAAGGTCCGTTGGCAGGTTGTTGTAGCGTTCGCTACAGAAAGTGAAGTGGGCTCAGTTGGAGACGGTAGCACAGAACAAGGTCCGTTGGCAGGTTGTTGTTGTAGCGTTCGCTGCAGGAGAGTGAAGTGGGCTCAGTTGGAGACGGTAGCACATAACAAGGTCCGTTGGCAGGTTGTTGTAGCGTTCGCTACAGGAGAGTGAAGTGGGCTCAGTTGGAGACGGTAGCACAGAACAAGGTCCGTTGTCAGGTTGTTGTTGTAGCGTTCGCTGCAGGAGAGTGAAGTGGGCTCAGTTGGAGACGGTAGCATAGAACAAGGTCCGTTGGCAGGTTGTTGTTGTAGCGTTCGCTGCAGGAGAGTGAAGTGGGCTCAGTTGGAGACGGTAGCACAGAACAAGGTCCGTTGGCAGGTTGTTGTTGTAGCGTTCGCTGCAGGAGAGTGAAGTGGGCTCAGTTGGAGACGGTAGCACAGAACAAGGTCCGTTGGCAGGTTGTTGTTGTAGCGTTCGCTGCAGGAGAGTGAAGTGGGCTCAGTTGGAGACGGTAGCACAGAACAAGGTCCGTTGGCAGGTTGTTGTAGCGTTCGCTACAGGAAAGTGAAGTGGGCTCAGTTGGAGACGGTAGCACAGAACAAGGTCCGTTGGCAGGTTGTTGTTGTAGCGTTCGCTGCAGGAGAGTGAAGTGGGCTCAGTTGGAGACGGTAGCATAGAACAAGGTCCGTTGGCAGGTTGTTGTTGTAGTGTTCGCTGCAGGAGAAGCTGTAGACGTAAATCAAGTAAGTTACAGCATAAGTGTCATTTAGGGAGTTGAGTGTCGGGCTGTTAATTTTCCTGCAGCTTTTTAAATTAAAAAAAAAATTAATTAATTAATTTAATTATTTATTTATTTGGGTGGAGGGTGTGTGTGTACGAACAAGAACACAGACGGTACACATTTTTCAGGTGCTTGAATGAGGAATGCGTTGTGAATCCTGGTGCTCCACACGAATTGCGGACCCAGTACTAGTTATAAGACTCTCTCAAATATACAGAACCAAATAATGCTTAAGGCAATGAATCAATGTTAAACTGCAAACACAGATAAAGAATTAAATAGTTTTCTCATCTGGAAAGAATGCCAAAAGATTATTTATCATCATCAGGTACCATGCCTGCTGGCGTAGGTGATCATGTCACTCCACAACTTTCGATCTCGACAGTTAATTTATCATTTCTGTTGTTGACATTCTGCCAAGCCATTCTCTTAAGCTGTCTGGTGGCTTTACTCTTTGCTTCCCTCTATCTATTTGACCCTTATTTTTCCCAGCTGTCACAATATATTTTAGATGCCCCCTTCTCATTATATGATCACAGAATGATGACTGTTTTTTCTTAATATTGGAAAGTATCATCATCATCTTCAAGTACCAGGCCTGCTGGCGTAGGACCATGTCTCTCCACAACTCTCGATCTCGACAGTTATTTATCATTTCTGTTGTTGACCTTCTGCCAAGCCATTCTCTTAAGCTGTCTCGTATTTTTACTCTTTGGTTTCCACTATTTCTTCCTCCCTCAATTTTCCCAGTTGTTACAATATATTCCAGTTGTTCTCTTCTCATTACATGGCCCAAAAATGATGACTGTTTCTTCCTAATATTGGAAATTATCTCTCTTATGTCTTGTATGGAATGTATCAGACAAGACATATATTACAAGAGGAGATGGAAAAGGAGCCCACGATAGACCCAGAGTAAGCTAAGGCTGACAACATCAGAGAAACGCTACAACATCAATTTAGAAATGATGGAGGCTGCCAAAAGGTAGGAACTAGAACTGTGTATCTCCCTCGACACCCTAAGGTTTATAAGAAGTGAAGAGAGCGAGAGAGAGAGAGAGAGAGGGGGGGGGGGGGAGAGAGGATAATACTTTTGATGAAATCAATTAGCCTGTCCAGATTAGATGGAACAACCGCTGACTGTCGTGCCAAAATGTTTTTCGCTGTTTTAATGTGCTGACTGCTTCAATGAGTGTAGCCGTTAAAAAGTGTGTACGAATTCTGTACAAAGTGTGTACGAACTCTGTACAAAGCCTGCACAATGTCGTTACAAAGTCTGTACAATGTTAATACGAAGTCTGCACAAAGTGTGTTCGAAGTCTGTAGAAAGTGTGTACAAAGTATGTACATATTCTTTAAAAGGTATGTATAAAGTCTATACAAAGTATGTACGAAGTCGGTACAAAGACTGTACTATGTACAAGGTATTTGAAGTGTAGGCCCTACTATCAGCAAGTTCTAATCTTCTCCTTTTTCTAGATTGTATAATTTAAAATCGTATAAAGGAGGATGGTTGGTCAGGCAAGACGCCGGCCTACCAAACAAAGAGGTTGTGAGTTCAAATCCCGGCTGCATCAGTTGGTATTTTTATTTATGATTTTTCTCTGCGGCAACCACTCCTGGTCTCAGCAGCGAGGCCCGGCTTGAAACGTTAATTACTCATCGACGGAAAAAATATGAGTACCTCCGAAGATGAAGTTGTCTGCATGTGTGGCGATGGACCCCTGTGCACACGGCTGCCTGGGAAAAACGGATTAACACGTAAAATGCAGTTCCTAGTCGCTGGAGACTACGCCAGAGGTGAATAAAAAAAATGTATTCTGTTGGAAAAAATAATAACGTTTGAAATAAACAAAATACGTTTGATTAAACAAGATTGTAATTATCCAGAAGATTAAATAATTAGAATTGCAAAATGTTTCTAGCAGAACGTAATCTGACATGGAAACTCATGTAAAGGGACAGTTGAATGTCTACCATCTTGTTGACATGTTCATTTTTGAACTAATGTGGTCGTTTTCCTGTCGTGTCGTTTTCCTGTCGTGTCGTTTTCCTGTCGTGTCGTTTTCCTGTCGTGTCGTTTTCCTGTCGTGTCGTTTTCCTGTCGTGTCGTTTTCGTGTGGCTGAAATAACGATTTGTGAAATATTGTTTGTACATAGGAAGTCCCGATAGCTCAGGGGCTAGTGAACTGGACTACAAAGGAAAAGAGATCGGGTTCGATCCTGATCGACGGCTTTCAGGTTCACCCAGCCTTAAATGGGTACCGGATTTTTGTCTGGAAAGGAAAGCGGCACGGGCGTAATACCGACCACATTACTCCAAAAATCATGTGCCGAAGGTCTATAAAATGTATGGTCACTAACATCATATTCCCTATAGGCCACTTGGCGTGACGGGGCACTTTACTTACTTTACTATTGTTTATACATGAAGTTACTTGTGTCCTCTGATAATACCAGTTGGCTGTTGTAGGCATGTTGTCGTGCTTGTTTATCCTCCATTATCGTCAGATCACAAGATATAATATAATAATATAGTAAAAAAATAAAAAGAGTAAAGTACCCCCGTCACGCCAAGTGGCGTATAGGGATTATGGTGTTAGTGACCATACATTTTACAGACACATGATTTTTAGGGTAATGTGGTCGGTATTACGCCCGTGCCGCTTCACTTTCCCAGAAAAAAATCCGGTAACTATTAAAGGCTGGGTGAACCCTGAAGCCGTCAGTTGGGATCGAATCCTACCCCTTATCCTTTGTAGTCCAGTTCACTAACCACTGAGATATCGCGGCTCCCTGCATTGAAATAGCTTTCAGTTACTTGCCCGTATACAGCTTTCACCAATGTTAAGACATCCGAACATTTCTATGGCAGCTACACAACAAATGATAACCAGCATCTTCATACCAACTTTGTGCTATGAAAGTCAAACATGGACCCTTTCTAAATCACATTTAAGAAAGATCAATACATGTGAGATGCGATGCTTGAGAAAAGTAACAAACAACACAAGAAGAGATAGAATACCAAATGAAACCATAAGAAAAATGGTAGGAACTAAACCCTGCCAAAAATATATAGAACAACTTAAATGGTTTGGCCACCTGGTCAGAATGAATCCTCACCAATCACCATCAAGGGCGTTCTTCTCGAGAATGCATGGAAAAAGACCAAAAGAAGACCCAGAAGAAGATGGATAGATGCAGTGACAAAGACATGTAACAACAAAGGAAAATCACTAATTCAGACAGTTCGAGCAGCTCAAGAACGACAAATGACATAAACCACGACACCTTTTAGGTATCAGTGAAAAGAGAAAAGAAGATCGTGAGATTATAATGTACCATACCAGTTGACGTAGCGATCATGTCCTTCCACAATCTTCTATATACAGTGCATCGAATCAATTCTATTGTCTGTTTTCCATTTCATGACACCAAGTAATCTAGTATTTTCTCTCATTGTTGTCCGCGATCTTTCTTTCCTTGTTTTTTGCCAGTTGTAACCGCATAATCCAACTTTTCTAATCTCATGATGTCCCCGGAAAATGTTGATTGTTTCTTTATCGTGCTAGTTGAGCTAATTTTTAAAATGCCATTCAAAGTGTCTTATTTCAGGCGTTGTTACATGCATATTTAAAAAGAGCAATGAAAACTTTAAACTACCTGAACTTTGGTAAGAGTTTGTTTATGAAATCTTAGAGAGGAAATAGAAATACTACGACCCCGTCTATGTGGGCTGGATTGAAAATTAATAGAAGGCATGGTCCCAAGAAGACGAGATCGGGGCAGAACAAGAAGAAGGTGGTTTCAAGACATGAAAGATATCTTGAACTTGAGAGAAGAAGTGGGAGATCTGGCTTGAAACTAAGATTATTTCCGGCGGGCTGTGATGAGTGGAACGTTCTGTAAAGTCACACTATTTGTTTCGCTTTGTTATGTGTTCTACCATCTTGATTCATCTGATATTCCTATTCTAGTGTTAGTCGTGAGGAAGCCATTGTTAAAAATGCTGAAGCCTTTAACTTCACAACACGAGGCTAGACTGAGTTTCATAAATGTAAAAACAATGAACGAAGCTGGAAAACTGAAGAGACGAGAAGAAAACTCAAACCCTACTCCCCTCCCAAACCCAATTAAAAAACAAAATGCTCAGACACACAGACAGGTAAATGAGCGGTACAAGAACATAAGAAATACTGTGCTACTATCAATATATTTTTATCAAACGAAATCATGGTCAGTAGACGAACAAGTGAAAAGACGGTCAGAGACCACAGAGATGAGATTTCTCAGAAGAACTTTTGAGTTGCCTAGATAGTTGAACAGACCAAAGAAGAAATACTCAACGAGGACAACACAAACAAGAGAGCCCCAAAGAAAACATAAGGAATATCGCAATCGATGTCATTCGCACATTTCTCGAGAAGAGGAAAGTTGGATCACTTGAATACAACAGGCAAAATAAATGGTGAAAGATATTACGAACGGCGAATAGAGAAGATACTAAACAGCTTGATGTTTGTGGCTTGATTAACAGTGAAAAATAGAAGTGATTCACTGAGTACAGAGAATTGTGGTAGACATGATCGAATACACCATCCAGTATGGCACATGATAATGATGATGATCTAACGAAAAATTTGTGAGCAATGCGGATAGCATTAGGTAAATGCCATTTCAAAAGAAAGTCTAGTACCTATTTATGGCTAAGTGAACTTAGAAACCTCAATTGGAATTGCATCCGACATCTTGTCCTTAGTAGGTCAGTTCATTCTTCTTTTTCTAGCGTTCAGCATTAACTGAGCGTAGGTACGTTTTGTCACACCTTTACGGCAAAACAGCGATATCTGCGCCTTTCGGCTCGACACATCAGTTTTCGAAATGTGTCGATTTGCTAAACAATTTAGGCCAAGCAGCGCCCGCAAATTTGGACAAGTCTTTTCAACTGTCACTGGTTCTTTAATATTGACACGAGAACCCCAGGTGTTTGGTCGTTATCCGAGCGGGCTAGTTAAGGGTTTTATCTCCCAGAGGCTAGCTCTGATGAAGTCCCTAGGGATTCATTATCATCTTTGAGCGCCGTCTCCACATAGAAGGTTGGCTTCCATGGAGCGCCATTCCACTCTGTCTCTTGCTTTGATGGTGCAGATTGTCGTAAGTTGACTTGTCCATCTATTGATGTTACTCGTCCATGTTAGTCTTGGTCTGCGTCTGCCTCTTTTACCTTGTATTTTCCCTTCCAATATTACTTTTATTAGGCTGTTGTGTTTTTAATATGCCCCCCAAATTTAATTTGTCTTGTTCTAATTGTGTTTAGTAGTTCTCTTTTCATTGTTTGTTGTTTTAAAAATTTATCGCTTGTTTTCTTTTCTTTCCATCCAATTTTACCTATTCTTCTATAGATCAACATTTCAAAGGCTTCAATTTTCTGTTCTGTTTTCTGGTCTAATGTTCATGTTTCTGCACCATACCGGAAAATTGAGAAGTTGTAACATTTTGCTATTCTGTTTTAGCCCTGGTGAAATTGTAATGTTTTAAAGTTTTAGCCCTGATGTTACCCTAGAGATTAGAAACTAAATTTTGCGTGTTAATTTCTTTTTTCCCTGGCAGCCACATAAGGGGTCCCTCGCCGCACAGACAGATAACTCCGTCTTCGGAGGTACATATTTTGTTTTTTCCATCTATGAGTAATTGACGTTTTAAGCCGGGCCTCGTTGCTGAGACCAGGGATGGTTGCCGCAGAGTGAAATTACATATAAAAACCCCAAGTGGTATAGCCGGGTTTTGAACTCACAACCTCTCTGTCTCAAGACCGGCGTCTTGCCAATAGACCAACCACTCCCAAAACCACTGATTCGAAGAGGAAAATACCCACCACCTGTAGTGGGGTTCGAATCTGTAACCTACCTCTCCCAAGCCTGGCATCTTACCTCTAACATGACTCCTGAAACAATTGTTCGATTGAGAAAACAAGTGAAGATCACACTGCCACCTTTTGAAATTCTGTGTATAGAATTCCCTGTCACCAATTGTTCGATTGAGAAAACAAGTGAAGATCACACTGTCACCTTTTGAAATTCTGTGTATAGAATTCCCTGTCACCAATTGTTCGATTGAGAAAACAAGTGAAGATCACACTGCCACCTTTTGAAATTCTGTGTATAGAATTCCCTGTCACCAATTGTTCGATTGAGAAAACAAGTGAAGATCACACTGCCACCTTTTGAAATTCTGTGTATAGAATTCCCTGTCACCAATTGTTCGATTGAGAAAACAAGTGAAGATCACACTGCAACCTTTTGAAATTCTGTGTATAGAATTCCCTGTCACCAATTGTTCGATTGAGAAAACAAGTGAAGATCACACTGCCACCTTTTGAAATTCTGTGTATAGAATTCCCTGTCACCAATTGTTCGATTGAGAAAACAAGTGAAGGTCACACTGCCAACTTTTTGAAATTCTGTGTATAGAATTCCCTGTCACCAATTGTTCGATTGAGAAAACAAGTGAAGATCACACTGCCACCTTTTGAAATTCTGTGTATAGAATTCCCTGTCACCAATTGTTCGATTGAGAAAACAAGTGAAGATCACACTGCCACCTTTTGAAATTCTGTGTATAGAATTCCCTGTCACCAATTGTTCGATTGAGAAAACAAGTGAAGATCACACTGCCACCTTTTGAAATTCTGTGTATAGAATTCCCTGTCACCAACTGTTCGATTGAAAAAACAAGTGAAGATCACACTGCCACCTTTTGAAATTCTGTGTATAGAATTCCCTGTCACCAATTGTTCGATTGAGAAAACAAGTGAAGATCACACTGCCACCTTTTGAAATTCTGTGTATAGAATTCCCTGTCACCAATTGTTCGATTGAGAAAACAAGTGAAGATTACACTGCCACCTTTTGAAATTCTGTGTATAGAATTCCCTGTCACCAACTGTTCGATTGAAAAAACAAGTGAAGATCACACTGCCACCTTTTGAAATTCTGTGTATAGAATTCCCTGTCACCAACTGTTCGATTGAGAAAACAAGTGAAGATCACACTGCCACCTTTTGAAATTCTGTGTATAGAATTCCCTGTCACCATTAAAAGATCATCTTCTACTTCGCCTACTTGTTATTCTTATCCATTACTGTGTACTCACTGTAACTGCTCAAACAAAAACCTCCCAAAATAACAAAACAAAATACATAATTTTGACACGCCGTGACGCCTCGAACATCCGGTCTGTGTTTAAAATAAACATTCCAAAAATTAGTATCGCTTGAATAAAATTAAACGAAACGCAAAGAAAAATCGTCAACAACTGTCTAAAACTGCACTGAAATGAACGGTACAATAAGACGAAAACCAGGCGTGCACCAAGACGTGTAATTTATATAATAAATAATTACATCTGCGCACTTAATTAGCCTTAAATAATATTATTCTCTTGAGTGATTGTGTACAAAAGTTGCGCCGAACGTGTCAATAACGCACTCATTCCACCGGCTATGTTTCCTTCATTATATTTCTGTGATAAACAGGACTTCCTTCCCATTTTCTCGAGTTACATCCCTTTCCGTCTGAACAATCCATTATCTCCCTTGTAGGTTCTCCAGGGCGGCATCAGAAGTTCGTAATGGGTAAAAGGAGACGCAGTGAAACGCAGACAGCGCCAGTGGTAAATTTTACAAAGATCTTTAGAAGTCAGTGGCGCTGCCAGAAAATGTAACGGTTGGTCCTTGTTTGATGTGCACAGTGTCTCTACGTGTTTATTGAGAGTTTAAACAATTATTGTGCTCGTTATTCCGAGTAAATAATTCATTACGATATTGAATAACACAACGACGAGTTTGTCAAATAGCAACTTCCAAGCAACATTATTTTGAGATTATGTATATAACCACAGCAAATTAAAGATCT
Source organism: Megaustenia siamemsis (assembly GCA_032433765.1). Taxonomy (NCBI): domain Eukaryota; kingdom Metazoa; phylum Mollusca; class Gastropoda; order Stylommatophora; family Ariophantidae; genus Megaustenia; species Megaustenia siamemsis. The sequence continues at coordinate 82,449,036 of JAVIAB010000124.1, read as the reverse complement.
ACTAAGGTTTGCTTTAATAAGATATAACAAGGAGAACTCTACACCCATGGACATAAAAAGAGGAGTAAGACAAGGGTGCATCCTATCACCAAGCTTGTTCAATCTATACACTGAGCAAATCTTTAAAAACATCACAGAGATGCCAGGCCTAAACATTAATGGAAAGATAATCAATAACCTAAGATATGCTGATGATACTGTTCTACTAGCAGAAAATCCTAAAGATCTACAACAATTGCTTAATGTGATAAACATAACAAGCAAAAAATATGGACTAGAAATGAATATCAAAAAGACTAAAACTATGATCATAAACAAAGAAAATTCTCAAGACCTACAATTAAATATCACAGTTGAGGGAATACATCTGGAGACAGTCCAGAGCTACAACTACCTGGGACATACTATAACCAGTGATGGAAATGCAAAATTGAAATAAACAAAAGAATAGGTATGGCAAAAAGTAATTTTAATGCCATGAAAAATATACTAACAATAAAACAAATATCAGCAGGGCTAAAACTAAGAATAGCAAAATGTTACATCTTCTCAATATTCCTGTATGGTGCAGAAACATGGACATTAGATATGAAACAGAACAGAAAAATGAAGCCTTTGAAATGGGGATTTATAGAAGAATATGTAGAATTGGATGGAAACAAAAGATAACAAACGATGAAGTTTTAAAACAACTGAAAATAAAAAGAGAACTACTAAATACAATCAAGACAAGACAAATGAAATTTTTGGGGCATGTAAAAAGACACAACAGCCTACTAAAAGTAATATTGGAAGGAAAAATACAAGGTAAAAGAGGCAGACGCAGACCAAGACTAACATGGACGAGTAACATCAAACGATGGACAAGTCAATCTATGTCAGCCTGCACCATCAAAGCAAGAAACAGAGTAGAATGGCGATCCATGGTAGCCAACATTCGTTGCGGAGAGGACACACGATGATGATGATGATGATGATAATGATGATGAAGGTTTGCTTGCAGAAAATAAAATAGGAAAACACTCTATTATGACGTTTTCAGATATAGGAGCTATCGACGACTAACGTCCGTCTACCCATAGGAGCTATCGACGACTAACGTCCGTCTACCCATAGGAGCTATCGACGACTAACGTCCGTCTACCCATAGGAGCTATCGACGACTAACGTCCGTCTACCCATAGGAGCTATCGACGACTAACGTCCGTCTACCCATAGGAGCTATCGACGACTAACGTCCGTCTACCCATAGGAGCTATCGACGACTAACGTCAGTCTACCCATAGGAGCTATCGACGACTAACGTCCGTCTACCCATAGGAGCTATCGACGACTAACGTCCGTCTACCCATAGGAGCTATCGACGACTAACGTCAGTCTACCCATAGGAGCCAGCTCTCAAAGCTAAAAACGTCACACTAGTTGGAGGTTTTCCATGAATTCCTTCTCATCCCACAGGCCTAAGTAAACCTTAGTTGTTATATACTTCATTCATCATCATCATGTGCTATACCGGTTGGCGTAGCAACCATATCCTCCCACAATCTTCTATTAACAGTGCATCGTATCAATTCTAATGAGTTGCCAGTTGTAATCAAGTATCCAAACTTTTCTCTTCTCATAATGTGCCCGAAAAATGTTGATTGTTTTTTTTTCTGATGTTTTTTTAGGAGCTCCCTTTTCATGTTGGCCTCTTAGAGATTTTCCTCATTGGTCTTTTTAACTGTCCAGGGAACTCTCAACATATACATGTTTAACAGCAAATAGAAGGGCAGTGTTTGTCTCTCGTAAACTTGTGTCTTTGTAGGCTGTTTTGTGCAGTCAAAGAGTGTTGTCCTTATGTGATGTGTTGAAGGCATGAATACACGGTGTGTGTAGGTTGTTTTATTTCATTGATATAATGCAATATTCACAACAAATAGATTAACGACACACTGGTGACCAACGTGATGACTGGAAGATTCCGAATTCACCTGTGACTATCTGGGTAGGTGTACTCGATACCTTTGTATCAGCAATAATCTAGGAAAGTCAGATTTGCTGCAGCAGTCATCAAGGAATGCCAGCTTTGCTACAGCAGCCATCTAGCAATGTCAGCTTTGTTACATCAGTCATCTAGCAATGTCAGTTTTGTTACAGTAGTCAGCATTGAATATCAGCTTTGTTACAGTAGTCAGCATGGAATGTCAGCTTTGTACAGTACTCAGCATGGAAAGTCAGATTTGCTGCAGCAGCCATCTAGCAATGTCAGCTTTGTTACATCAGTCATCTAGCAATGTCAGTTTTGTTACAGCAGTCAGCATGGAATGTCAGCTTTGTATAGTACTCAGCATGGAAAGCCAGCTTTGCTACAGCAGCCATCTAGCAATGTCAGCTTTGTTACATCAGTCATCTAGCAATGTCAGTTTTGTTACAGCAGTCATCTAGCAATGTCAGCATCGTTACAGTTGTCAGCATGGAATGTCAGCTTTGTTACAGTAGTCATCTACCAATGTCAACTTTGTTACAGTAGTCATCAATAATTGTCAGCTTTGTTACAGTAGTCATCAATAATTGTCAGCTTTGTTACAGTAGTCATCAATAATTGTCAGCTTTGTTACAGTAGTCATCAATAATTGTCAGCTTTGTTACAGTAGTTATCTAGCAATGTCAGCTTTGTTACAGCAGTTATCTAGCAATGTCAGCTTTGTTACAGTAGTCATCAATAATTGTCAGCTTTGTTACAGTAGTCATCAATAATTGTCAGCTTTGTTACAGTAGTCATCAATAATTGTCAGCTTTGTTACAGTAGTCATACAAGCAGATATCCTTCGACAAAGAGAATTTCCTTTTTCTTTAATCGTAGATTCTGTGGTAGATTTTTTCAAATTAATTTATCCAAAAGCGGCCTTCTCTATTCGATTTTCAACTGCCACGGATTCTTAAACGTGTGCAGTATGCACACGGAGCGTCCTGTATTTTGCCGTAATATCCCCACCAAGAGATCCATAAAGAATAAAGTCACGAAGAAACTACGAATTTTAAAGTGAAAATTCTCACCGCCTGTAGAGGGATTCGAACCCGAAACAGTCTTGTCCAGAGGGCGAAGTCTTACTTCTAGACCACCCAGCCCCTCAGAATAAAAGGATGGAAATGGCAGGACAAAATCACTAACATAGAATTAGGGAAATGTACCAGTCAAATACCAGTGGATAAATAGAGATACAGCGAAGACGATGGTGAGTATTACACAACAGCCCTTTTTGGAATCCCCATGGGAAAATACAAAGAGGAAGACAGACAGAAGCAGAGATGAAGATGATGGGGAAGACATGGAATGATCTTAAAAGAATGGCAAGAAACAGAACGACTTGGAAAGTGTTTGTTGAAGACCTATGCTCCGCAGGGAGCTGAAAGGTAGTAGAAGAAGAAGACACACAGCCTCTACCCACTGTCGGGTCTTAATAAAAAAGAATGCAGGATCTGAAAAATAAAGGATATATAAAAGATTTTGGGTAGATCTTATAGTTCATTCAGTTCATTCATTGGGTGCAGTCTCCACATCGAAGGGTGGCTACCATGGAGCGCCATTATATTCTGTCTTTTGTCTTGATGGTGCACGTTGTAATAGGTTCACCTGCCGATCTTTTGATTTTATCAATAAATCTTTAATCTTGGTCCGCCACTGCGTCGTCTACTTTGTGCCTTCCCTTCCAGGTTGACTTTTAGGAGTGTATTGTATATCTTCACTTATCCACAACATTTTGGTTATCTTTTTAGAATTGTGTTAAGTAGTTATTTTTTTTTTTATTTTATCAGCTGATTTAGAACTTTCTTATTTGTCTTCTTTTCCTTCCACACATTTCTCGACATTTTTCTTTAAGTAGACATTTCGTAGGCTTCAATTTTGTGCTTTGATTTCTTATTTAATGTCTCAGCTATCTTCGTGTGAGAGTCTGGAGTCCTACCCTGATTGAGTCTTGATCGCAGAGAGAGAGGGAGAGAGAGAGAGAGAGAGAGAGAGAGAGAGATTTAATGTCCATGTTTCTGCACCATACAGGAATGTTGAATAAATATAAAACTTTATATTTCGCAGTTTTAGTTCTGATGCATGTGTATATGGTTATATTTTTCATGTTGTTTAAATTATTTTTTGCCATTGCTATTCCTTTGCTTATTTCTGTTTTACATTTTCCATCTTTTGTTTTAGAGATACATATATATATATATATATATATATATATATATATATATATATATATATATATAGAGAGAGAGAGAGAGAGAGAGAGAGAGAGAGAGAGAGAGAGAGAGAGAGAGTAAAGTTAAAGTAAGAGATTTGAATCGGCGTCTCGGCACGCGAGTTTTAAACCACATGTGTTCGGCCGTCTTTGCTGAAGTGTTCGGAGACTTCAAGCATAGAAACTCACCATGACAGGCGGCATTCCTCACCTTCCCAGAGTATTGCTGTGGTACCCATTTCCGCCAGCGGCGGGGTCGACCGCGGGGATATTTTTTTTCTAACCACGAGTACAACTGACACTGCTTCCAGCGGGATTCGAACACATGTTGACCGAACGTCGCTAGCCCAGTCGAGTGGTTTTCCCAACTAGGCTGCCGAGCCCCCTCCATATATGTATACACACATAAACAATCACACACACACTCACACACACATATATATATATATATACTATCTTCTTCTTCTTCTTCTACCTTTTAAGCTCCCAGTGGAGCATAGGTCTTGAACAAACACTTTCCAATTCGTTCTGTTTTTTGCCATTCTTTTAAGATCATACCATGTCTTCCCCATCATCTTCATCTCTGCTTCTATCTGTCTTCTCCAAGAATTCTTTGGTCTTCCTCTTTGTCTTTTCCCCTGGGGATTCCAAAAAGGGCCTGTTGTGTAATACTCTCAGTTGGCTTCCGTAGTGTGTGTCCTATCCAGCGCCATCGTCTTCGCTGTATTTCATTATCCACTGGTGTTTGACTGGTACATTTCCATAATTCTATGTTAGTGTTTTTGTCCTGCCATTTCCATCCTTTTATCCTGCGTAAGCATCCATTAATGAAAGTCTGTATCTTTGTGATTGTCAATGTTGTTGTTCTCCATGTTCTCCATATATATATATATATATATATATATATATATATATATATATATATATATATATATATATATATCAGTAATAGGCAACGCTTTGTACAGAGCTTCGCAGCAGGCGGCAATCTGATCATCAGAAGCAGGCCCCCGTCGAGCAAGTGGTTTGGTCCTTTAGCTTCTTGACACTCTAGGACGGGTGCCCGTCGTTAACCTTATGCTGCATTCCCTTTAAGACTTTAGCTATACGTCCGGCACAAAGTAATAACACTTACTCAACGCAACACTTCTTTTCGAATTTAGTTTTTAGTTACCTGTCTTGGCTTTAACCCAGCACGTTGCTGTGCTCATCAGTCGAATGAAGTGGCTACTACTTGCTACGTACTTTTGTAGGCGTACAAGGAGAGTGGTAATTGATTAATAGGTGATAAGTATAGGTCGGGCTGGGAACTTCTTGCAAGCACCAGGTATAGCACACCTACAGTCGAGAGAGAGAGCGAGAGCGAGAGAGAGAGAGAAAGAGAGAGAGAAGGATAGAGAGTGAAAGAGAGAGAGCAAGAGAGAGAAAGAGAGAGAAAGAGAGAGAGAAAAAGAGAGAGAAAGAAAGAGAGAGTGAAAGATAGAGAGTGAAAGAGAGAGAGAGAGAGAGTGAAAGAGAGAGAAAGAGAAAGAGAGAGACAGACAGAAAGAGAGAGAGAATGAGAGAGAGAAAGAGAGAGAATGAGAGAGAGAGATAGAGAGAGAGAAAGAGAGAAGGAGAAAGAGAGAGAGAGAGAGTGAAAGAGAGACTGAAAGAGAGAGAGATAAAGAGAGAGACCGTATCATAATTGAGGAAGGGTACAGCAAAATTCACTGATCTTCGGGTCCAAATAAAGACTAATTGTCAATGGCTGAAAGAAAGATAAATAAAGTGGTACGAACATGATATAAGATCTATTGGCCTTGCTATGATTATTCTACAGGGCATAGCACCAGACAAAAGAAGACAAGATGGAATGTGGAAGGGGGAAGACAACACCAGAGAACAGACAGGATCAACCTTCGTCACATACAGACAGGGACACTTAATGATGAAGATTTGTAGTAAATTGTGAAAAAGTCGTCAAGAGCTCCAACGACCGCCGAAATGGTACACGGAAACTAACGATGTACGGAAACTAACGATGTACGGAAACTAACGATGTACGGAAACTAACGAAGTGATACACGGAAACTAACGATGTACGGAAACTAACGATGTACGGAAACTAACGATGTACGGAAACTAACGATGTACGGAAACTAACGATGTACGGAAACTAACGAAGTGATACACGGAAACTAACGATGTACGGAAACTAACGAAGTGATACACGGAAACTAACGATGTACGGAAACTTACGATGTACGGAAACTAACGAAGTGATACACGGAAACTAACGATGTACGGAAACTAACGATGTACGGAAACTAACGAAGTGATACACATAAACTAACGATGTGATACACTTGCTCGACACGGAAGCTAAGTTAGTTAGATCAGTCGATAAAGTAATTATTTTTAGTGTGATATTATTTAAATAAGCAATACATGAAAACAAAAAAATTGCGTCACAGCTGATACATAGCGGCTCCGTCAATCAGGCTCTAAATTGCGTTTAGTGTATCGGGGATACATCCAAAGATTTCTATGGCAGCTTAAACAAAAAATGATAAATAGCATTTTCATACCAACTTTGTGCTATGAAAGTCAAACATGGACCATTACTAAATCACATTTAAGAAAGATCAATACATGTGAGATGCGATGCTTGAGAAAAGTAACAAACAACACAAGAAGAGATAGAATACCAAATGAAACCATAAGAAAAATGGTAGGAATACCAAATGAAACCATAAGAAAAATAGTAGGAACAAAACCCTGCCACGAATATATAGAACAACAACTTAAATGGTTTGACTACCTGGTCAGAATGAATCCGCACCAATCACCATCAAGGACGTTCTTCTCGAGAATGGATGGAAAAAGACCAAAAGGAAGACCCAGAAGAAGATGGATAGATGCAGTGACAGAGACATATAACAACAAAGGAAAATCACTAATTCAGACAGTTCGAGCAGCTCAAGAACGACAAATGATATAACAACTTTTAGGTATCAGTGAGAAGAGAACAGAAGAAAGAAGATATCGGGACTTTAGTTTAAATAACTTAAGAACTTTCATTCCCTATAAGAATTATTTTAGAATTTTTTTTTTCCCTAGTGGACGTTAGGCCATGTAAGGAATATATTCTCTAAATGTCATGCTTACACCGTTATAACCGTACATTTCCTAAAAGAATAAAATACTTTAGATCCACGCGGACTGCAATAAAATTTCACCTGACTGCAATATCATCATCAATCATCATTGAGTGCCGTCTCCGCATCGAAGATTGGCTACCATTGAGCGCCATTCCACTCTGTCTCTTGCTTTGATGGCACGGATTGTCATAGGTTGACTTGTCTATCTTTTGATGTTACTCGGCCATGTTAGTTTTGATCTGCCTCAGCCTTGTTACCTTGTATTTTACCTTCCAGATAAAAGAGGCAGAGGCAGACTGCAGTATAAAGCGAATAATGTAAAAGTTTTCAATATTAACGGATTAATGGTAATTATTGACGAAAGTTACAATTCCATGTAAAGATACGATCAAACCCAAAGTCATCATTGAGAACATATCATTATTATACCTTAACACATAGTCATCATTGAGAACATATCATTATTATAACTTAACACAAAGTCATCATTGAGAACATATCATTATTATACCTTAACACAAAGTCATCATTGAGAACATATCATTATTATACCTTAACACAAAGTCATCATTGAGAACATATCATTATTATAACTTAACACATATTAATGCACGAAGACACTGATATGTAAAATGATGTATGTACAGTAAAGTCAGTTTAAAAAAAAAACAACGTCAGCTAGTGTATAACGAGCTCGCATATTTTGTTAGACTTCCGGGAATATGTCGGCTCCCAGACCTTTTAGGAGGATGTCATCACTAAAACAGTTTCTCGTGTTTTGAGAGTTCTTGATGCAATTTCTTTTTAGCTATTCGAGTTGTTTTGAGTTGGAAGTGATTATAGGCGCTCTCTTTTTGTTTGAAATTGTCGCCCACGCATCCGATATGGCTCGCATGGAAGTTTGACCCAGCTATCGCCATAACTGACAATGGAAAATGGCTGCATATAGCACCGTATTTTTTTCCTGCTTTTTTTTTTTTTTTTTTTTTTTTTTTTTTTTTTTGAGAAACTAACGTTGTTACTTAAACCGTTTTGATTGCTTTGATTAAATGTATGTCTTTAAGGAAACTGGAGTGAGTACGTTATTGTGCATCACTATTCGATAGAAGTCGTTTTGAATCGACGCCTGTGCCGAGGCTAAGGACTGCGCGGTAGTCAACTTTGCCGATTGAATTTCCCAATGTTCTTCGGCAGGAGCTGTGTCATTAGTTCAGCCGATTTTAAGAATTTCCCACTGATGCGATACTGATTCCATAAATAGAACAGTATATTTTGTTTTGTACTGATAGTTTTCTTTGTATTTTTTTTTTTTTTGTAATCTCACAAAACATTCAACAGATTCCTTAATTAATTGTATACATTATACCTATTGACCAAAGGTGACAACAAACATGTCATATTACCAACAAGTCTAATGAGCGCTTTATGAAAATGATGATAAATTATGACTATGAGTAATTAAGAAACATAAGTGAAACTTGAGTTGTTCAAAATAGTAAACAATTAATAAAATAACCAAACATATTTTCTAGTGGGAGCCGTGATAGCTCAGTGGTTAGTGAACTGGACTACAAAGGACAAGAGGTAGGGTTCGATCCCAACCGACAGCTTCCGGTTCACCCAGCTTTAAATGGGTACCGGATATTTTTTCTGGGAAAGTAAAGCGGCGTAATACCGACCACATTACCCCAAAAAACATGTGCCGAAGAAGAGTAAAAAATATGGTCACTAACACCATATTCCCTATACGCTACTTGACGCGACGGGTCAATAACACCATATTCTCTATACGCTACTTGGCGCGACGGGTCAATAACACCATATTCTCTATACGCTACTTGGCGCGACGGGTCAATAACACCATATTCTCTATACGCTACTTGGCGCGACGGGTCAATAACACCATATTCCCTATACGCTACTTGGCGCGACGGGTCAATAACACCATATTCTCTATACGCTACTTGGCGCGACGGGTCAATAACACCATATTCTCTATACGCTACTTGGCGCGACGGGTCAATAACACCATATTCCCTATACGCTACTTGGCGCGACGGGTCAATAACACCATATTCTCTATACGCTACTTGGCGCGACGGGTCAATAACACCATATTCTCTATACGCTACTTGGCGCGACGGGTCAATAACACCATATTCCCTATACGCTACTTGCCGCGACGGGTCAATAACACCATATTCCCTATACGCTACTTGGCGCGACGGGTCAATAACACCATATTCTCTATACGCTACTTGGCGCGACGGGTCAATAACACCATATTCTCTATACGCTACTTGGCGCGACGGGTCAATAACACCATATTCTCTATACGCTACTTGGCGCGACGGGTCAATAACACCATATTCTCTATACGCCACTTGGTGTTACGGGTCGCTAACACCATATTCTCTATACGCCACTTGGTGTTACGGGTCAATAACACCATATTCTCTATACGCCACTTGGTGTTACGGGTCGCTAACACCATATTCCCTATACGCCACTTGGTGTTACGGGTCACTAACACCATATTCTCTATACGCCATTTGGTGTTACGGGTCACTAACACCATATTCCCTATACGCCACTTGGCCTGACAGGTCAATAACACCATATTCCCGATACGCCACTTGGTGTGACGGGTCACTAACACTATATTCCATATACGCCACTTGGCGTGACGGGGCACTAACACCATATTCCCTATACGCCACTTGGCGTGACGGGGCACTAACACCATATTCCCTATACGCCACTTGGCGTGACGGGGCACTAACACCATATTCCCTATAGGCCACTTGGCGTGACGGGGCACTAACACCATATTCCCTATAGGCCACTTGGCGTGACGGGGCACTAACACCATATTCCCTATAGGCCACTTGGCGTGACGGGGCACTAACACCATATTCCCTATAGGCCACTTGGCGTGACGGGGCACTAACACCATATTCCCTATACGCCACTTGGCGTGACGAGGCACTAACATCATATTCCCTATACGCCACTTGGCGTGACGGGGCTCTTTACTTATTTTTTTTTACTTAAATTGAAATTGCAGAACTATCTCGCTGGTTTGGACTTAATTGTGACTTATCAATACCAAGTGGATATCATACATTTTTTTCTGGAAGTAAAGGCGGCATGGCGTAATACTGACCACATCGCCTAAAATCGTGTCGTGGTCATGGAAATGTTTGGTTATCGACGCTGTAATCAACATATGCCTTTCAAGTCGTGGAGAGAACCTTTATTGTTTATTTTACATTTTTCTTTCATTTTTTGGGTTCAATAATATTGTATCTATAGCAACAAACAGTATCGTGCACAATATCAATTTAGTAAAACTACTACAGAGCAATGATGTGACACAGAGTTTCACGGTAAAACTACTACAGAGCAATGATGTGGCACAGAGTTTCACGGTAAAACTATACACAACAATGATATGACACAGAGCTTCACGGTAAAACTACTACAGAGCAATGATGTGGCACAGAGCTTCACAGTAAAACTACTACAGAGCAATGATGTGACACAGAGCTTCACAGTAAAACTACTACAGAGCAATGATGTGGCACAGAGCTTCACGGTAAAACTACTACAGAGCAATGATGTGACACAGAGCTTCACAGTAAAACTGCTACAGAGCAATGATGTGACACAGAGCTTCACAGTAAAACTACTACAGAGCAATGATGTGGCACAGAGCTTCACGGTAAAACTACTACAGAGCAATGATGTGACACAGAGCATCACAGTAAAACTACTACAGAACAATGATGTGACACAGAGCTTCACAGTAAAACTATTACAGAACAATGACGTGACACAGAGGTTCGCAGTAAAACCACTACAGAACAATGATGTGACACAGAGCTTCACAGTAAAACCACTACAGAACAATGATGTGACACAGAGCTTCACAGTAAAACCACTACAGAATAATGATGTGACACAGAGCTTCACAGTAAAACTACTACAGAACAATGATGTGACACAGAGCTTCACAGTAAAACAACTACAGAACAATGATGTGACACAGAGCTTCACAGTAAAACTACTACAGAGAAATGTCCAATGTTGTTGTTCCCGATCTCAAGAAGAAATGAAAGCTTAGGTACAATTTACTGTCAACAAAAAATGAATATATATGCAGAGGTTAATTCATTCCAACAAAGAGTGAAAGAGTGAGTATATAAGTAGACATTAATACCATCTAAGATTGAGTATACAAGCAGGCATTAATACCATCAAAGTGTGAGTGTACAAGTAGACATTAATACCATCAAAGAGTGAGTATACAAATAGACATTAATACCATCAAAGAGTGAGTATACAAGTAGACATTAATACCATCAAAGAGTGAGTATACAAGTAGACATTAATACCATCAAAGAATGAGTATACAAGTAGACATTAATACCATTAAAGAATGAGTATACAAGTAGACATTAATACCATCAAAGAATGAGTATACAAGTAGACATTAATACCATAAAATAGTCCAATTGTGAGTATACAAGTAGACATCAATACCATCAAAGAGCGAGTGAACAAGTAGACATTAATACCATCAAAGAATGAGTATACAAGTAGACATTAATACCATCAAATAGTGAGTATACATGTAGACATTAATACCATTAAAAGTTCAAGAGTGAGTATACAAGTAGACATTAATACCATCAAAGAGTGAGTATACAAGTAGACATGAATATCATTAAGAGTCCAAGAGTGAGTATACAAGTAGACATTAATACCATTAAGAGTCCAAGAGTGAGTATACAAGTAGACATTAATACCGTCAAAGAGTGAGTATACATATAGACTTTAATACCATCAAAAAGTCAAATTGTGAATATACATGTAGACCTTAATACCATCAAAGAGTGAGTAAACAAGTAGACATCAATACCATCAAAGAGTGAGTATACAAGTAGACATCAATACCATCAAAGAGTGAGTATACAAGTAGAAATTAATACCATCAAAGAGTGTGTATACAAGTAGACATTAATACCATCAAAGAGTGAGTATACAAGTAGACATTAATACCATCAAAGAGTGTGTATACAAGTAGACATTAATACCATCAAAGAGTGAGTATACAAGTAGACGTTAATACCATCAAAGAGTGTGTATACAAGTAGACATTAATACCATCAAAGAGTGAGTATACAAGTAGACATTATTACCATCAAAGAGTGTGTATACAAGTAGACATCAATACCATCAAAAAGTCAAAGAGTGAGTATGCAAGTAGACATTAATACAATCAAAAAGTCAAAGAGTGTGTATACAAGTAGACATTACTACCATCAAAAAGTCAAAGAGTGTGTATACAAGTAGACATTAATAACAATGAATTACCACAAAAACACAAGCTACTAAACGCGAAAAAGGAGACAAAATTACGAGTTGCAATAAATTAAAAATCAAACAAAATTACAATTTTCCTCAAAGGAAGAATGCTAACGATTTATAATTGACAGATAATTAATGATGATGATAAAATCACGATGTACAGCCAACTTTAAAAATAACGAAACATAAAAAAAGTAAATAGCAACTTGCAGCCAAAGATGAACTGTTTCGTAAACTGATGTGAACAGAATAGCAGGCGTGCCAGATAAACTTCACGTTTCCAAGTTAATCTTATTTTTATACAAACAGCAAATAAGAAAATAAAAATAAGTATGAGAAAAAAATTGAATGAAATAGCAATAACAAACACTCTCTCCATGACTTCGGTGCTCTCCTTGTTTGCTTACTGATTGTTCATGACCTGCAGATGTCAAGACTACATCTGTGTAACAATGAAGATCTCATTTCCTTACTCCAATAGAAAAAAGATAGGTCACAGAGTGTGTTTGTCGAGCTCTGGAAACATGCTTTTGTCACAGTCACTCCATTCTTTATCTCTGAGCCAGATTTCCCATTCGATGTTATCACGCCACCCGATAGTTCTCAACACATGGTCATGCTTGCATGGTTTTTCGCTTACTCTGATATTGCAGTTTATAGAATCCTGTTTCTTTGAGAGTTATTCTCTTCCATGAGATAAACGTTAACCATTGTCTTGATGTTCTGGCCAGAGGTCATGTCTCCACAATTCATAACTACCATGACAACCATTTCTTGAATGTTGTCTTTGACTTTTAGCCATTAAAACGCCGCCAGCGGCATATCTCAAGTTATTTAAACTGCAAGCACATTGCTGACAGCACTCCTATCTCGTATAAGGATATCAACGTCTTTCTAAGATGAAGATGTAATAGATAAATTAACATTACAAAAACAATTACTTGTTTTGTTAGTACTAGACTTCCCACACTAAAGACCAAAGTCTTAATATATCAGACCTGTGTGTTTAGCACACTATTATATGGATCTGAAACCGGGACAACATATTCATATCAGAAAAGAAAGACTAAATGTCTTCCACATGTGATGTATCCGCAGAATAATGCACATTAAATGGCAGGACAAAATAACCAACTTAACTGTCCTGCAACGTGCGAAGACCCCAACAATCATGCCGATGCTCAGAAGTCGAAGACTAAGATGGCTGGGGCATGTCCAACGAATGGAAGCAAAGCGCATCCCCAGGCAAATACTATTTGGTGAACTAATACACAGGAAAAGACAAATCGGCAGATCAAAACTACGATATAGAGATATCTGTAAATCATCTCTGAATGACTTCTCCACCTGTGAAAATGACTGGGAACATCTGGCAAGTAATCGCACATCATGGAGAGCATGTATAAGGAACGGTATAACATCATTTGAGACTGTGCTAAGGCAAAACTTAGAAGAGAAAAGACTCATGAAAAAGGATGGAAAACCATGTGGATCAGTAGGCCTGACTTGTTCAATCTATGGCCGTGTGTGTTTGTCAAACATTGGTAGAATTAGCCACGAGTGAAGCTGTTCGACAAAAACAAAACCTCAACAACAATAGCCTCCACTAGACCGTCTGACAAGACGCAAAGGACCATACTATACTTCCCACGTGGTTGCTAATGCCTCTTTCTTCCATCAAGTCGACGCAAGAGAACGATCTATGTAGTTCTCACAAAAATTCGGATTTTCTAATCTCCCCAAAAACAATTTCTCCTTCCAATCTATAGAAATCAACGGCAGAGCTGACTGATTATGGCATGGGAAAGCGAACAAGAACTGACCAAGACCACGCATCACATTACTATCTGGAAAATAGCCTAGTAGAGTCAGTAGGGACCAAAAATGAAAGACAAAATTTTTTATATGAAGAGGCAAGTAAATAGAGGTCCTCTATCCATTCTGTGACACACATGACATATGCTGGATAGAAAGACATAAATAGAGGTCCTCTATCCATTCTGTGACACACATGACATATGCTGGATAGAAAGACATAAATAGAGGTCCTCTATCCATTCTGTGACACACATGACATATGCTGGATAGAAAGACATAAATAGAGGTCCTCTATCCATTATGTGACACACATGACATATGCTGGATAGAAAGACATAAATAGAGGTCCTCTATCCATTCTATGACATACATGACATATGCTGAATAGAAAGACATAAATAGAGGTTCTCTATCCATTATGTGGCACACATGATATATGCTGGATAGAAAGACATAACTAGAGGTCCTCTATCCATTCTGTGACACACATGACATATGCTGGATAGAAAGACATAAATAGAGGTTCTCTATCCATTCTGTGACACACATGACATATGCTGGATAGAAAGACATAACTAGAGGTCCTCTATCCATTCTGTGACACACATGACATATGCTGGATAGAAAGACATAAATAGAGGTCATCTATCCATTCTGTGACTCAACGCCAAGAACTCAGATATCACCGATGAAAAAGACTTCACTATCTCTCTATAGTTAACTTCTTTATTTGCATACGCCGGAATTTTCTTTTTAAACTATTGTGACGTCCGAATAGACTCAATTTTGCTTGAATATCAGTTTTTACCCGGTTTCTTTCACACCGGAAGCTGAGTGCACATGCAGGCGTTTTCAGAGCTACTTTCTTTTTGTTTTCTTCAAAAGTTCTAACATTTTGGGTTTATATTTTTTTTATCAACTTTACTGGGGCAGCGGCTATTTCGGACTAATAATTTGTCAAAGTTTAACTGCCAATTGTACTTTACCATTCCGCGGAGTGCACTTGGGAGCTCCTGATTCTCACCTTATCGGAGAGGGCTAGACATTACTATACCCCGAGACCCGGAAGGAGGAATGCCACGGAACTTCAAACTCGAAGAGAAAAAAATGCCACTGTTTGAGATGGGACTCGAGCCTGTAATATATACTTGTATAGAGATCGGCGCTACCTCTAGATCACCTCCCACCGTCCCTAATTCTCTCTATTGTAATTTTCTTAGGGTTAATATTACATAGGGAGCCGCGATAGCTCAGTGGTTAGTGAACTGGACTACCACGGACAAGGGGTAGGGTTCGATCCCAACCGACGGCTTCCGGGTTCACCCAGCCTTAAATGGGTACCGGCTTTTTTTCTGGGAAAGTAAAGCAGCACGGGCGTAATACTGACCACATTACCCCAAAAATCATGTGCTGAAGGTCTGTAAAATATAGGGTCACTAACACCATATTTCCCACTTGGCGTGACGGGGGTACTTTACTTTACTTTTTTAATATTACATACCTTGCGCTATTGCCTTCACCGCATCTCTAAATTGTTTAGAAGGAGACTTTATCTATTGATAACTATTTTCATGATACTTATTTTAACGGTAATTATTTTAAGTATTTAGTTGTCATGACAGTCAACAAAACAAAATGTATAATAATAAAAAGTATATTCCTCATGTTCATCGGTGCCATATATAGAACAAATTCTGACCTATGGAAGCGAATCATGGAAAGTAGACAAACAAATGAAAAGACGATTAGAGGCCATAGAGATGACATTTCTCAGAAAAATGTTGAAAGTTCCCTGGACAGCTAGAAAGACCAATGAGGAAGTTCTCAAAGAGGCCAACACAAAAAGGGAGCTCTTAAAAAAACATCAGAAAGACGCAATCAACATTTTTCGTGCACATCATGAGAAGAGGAAAGTTGGAATACTTGGTTACAACTGGCAAAATAAAAGTAAAGAGAGATCGCGGACAACAAAGAGATAAAATACTGCATAGCTTGGTGTCATGGCATGGAAAACAGTCAACAACAGAACTGATACGATGCACTGTAGATAGAAGATTGTGGAGGGACATGATCACCTACGCCAACCGGTATGGCACATGATGATGAAGATGATGATATTCCTCGTATAAGCCTACCTCATAAGAAGAACTAACAACACCTGATATCCACATGAAATAACTTGCGATGTCCACAACACAGCCATCAAATCTTGTTTATATAAATGATATCATCTATCTATTGTTATATGTGCTCTTTAGTAATTTTTAGAAAAAACCCTTTTTTTTTTCTTTAAAAGTAGCACACAACAATAAATGTATTGAAATATAGAATCAAGATCTCATCTTCTTATTTCCTTCCTCATTTGCCTTTCAGCGTTGAGGGGAGATATAATTTGCGGTCTTTTGCTCTTCTGTTCTCCTCTTCTGCTATTATATTTCCTAGTGCTTCTAATATTCCTTCAATTCTTTTTCGTGGTCGGCCCTTGGGTCTGGTGTTCTCGCAACGTTTATTGAAGGCTCGTTGCGTTGCGTTTTGATCTTTCTGCCTTTTCACGACACCATTCTATCTTTTGTTTCTTTATACATTCTAAGGCGAGAGTTATTTCTTGCTTTTCTTCAGTTCTACATTTCTGATCTTATCTTTCATGTTGTTTCCTGTCTGTCATTCGTCTAGCACATTTCATCTCGAGGTTATTTTTATTTTGGTTCTTGAATCAAGGGTCCAGGACTGGCATGGCAGCACAAATTTAGAATGAAGATTGTATTGTTGTGCCCGTTTTGCCTGTAAAGTTATTTTCTTGTTGAACAATAGTGGTGATAACTGTCCGATAATTTGACAAGCTTTGGATCACGGGGTAGCAAATTTAACCAAATATGAGGGAGGAATAGTAGCAGAACATATGAAACAACATTGGCACTTAGAGTATAGACAGATGCAAATCTAAACAACATGTGAACGTCCTCATACATAAAGACTAATAGCGTAATAAAGATTTATGAGAGTTGTTATCTTCTCTGTACATGATCATGCAAACAAACGGGATTTATAATCTTTTTAGAGTAGGGCTACCATCATTATTATTATCATCATCATCATCATCATCATTATCATCATCATCATCATCATCATGTGAAAAAAAACCACATTTCTGCAGTCTCCAGCGACTTTCTTGTCTTTTGTCCTATTGTCCATGATTCACATCCATATGTTAAGATTGGTTCTTCATAACATTTAAGGACAATATTTTAGCACAAAAGACCAGTATAGATCTTCTATTACTTTGCTAAGTCTGTAAAATAATTATAATTACAAAACCTAGACGTGCCTTCTATTCCGACTTTTCAACACTCAGATGAGAACACAAAAATGCACCGGTTCACTTTGAAATATTATCCCCAAATATTTTTCCAAACTAAAGAGAGAAACTGCTCGAAAATGAAAGTCTAGGGCAGAGGACAAAACGTTCAAACTTGCAGAATCTGGAAGAAAGGCAAAAACGATCTCGTTTTGAAGTATCTGAAGCAAGAAACTTCAATTGTGCATATGAAATCTGCCCTGTTTTGAAAGTAATTGAAACGATATTTCCCCATCGTCCTATTAGCTTTTAGACGCAGGAGATCCGCCATTTCTCTACAGTTAATTAACAACGGCAGATAAAACTTGAGAAGTAAATTGATATGGCTTATGTTCGCTGTTTTCGTGGGGTGTCGATGATTTGTTGAATTTGTGAAGTCCCAGCCGGAGTTGAGGCGTCCTTCTATGAATTGTTTTACAGTAATGAAGCTAATTGAAAGGGTGAAAATTTGGATTTGAAACTGAGCTGTCTTTCTCGTACTGTTAATTACTTCACATTTGGGACAAACTGTTTGCGCCATTTGCAAAACAGGTAATATTTTACACGGGGAAATTTGTTTAAAATAGTTATTGAAGTGTCATGAAGAATATTCGTGTTATTATTGCCAGTTTGAAGTTGTTCCTTTTTTTTTATTCTTGGTCTTTTCTTTTTAATGTTCGTTTAATCTTCTTCCTTGTTCTCTTTTTCGTGTTTTGTTTCCTCTATTTTGTACACATTTTTAATTAACAGTCTTTTATTTCTCTCTTGTTTCTCCTAATTTCTTCCTCCTTATTTCGCATCTATTTATTACTCTTTTTTTTTCTTCCTCTTCAACTTGTCGATTACATTTTTTGTATTTAATATTTTCCTTCATTGTCGTGCTAGTGTAATTTTTTTATTTTCGTCTTATTCTCCTATTATTATTATTCTCTTTTTACGCAATTTTTTTCTTATAATTCTCGCTTTTTATCGCATTCTTGTTACTCTTCTCTTTTCACCATAATATCCGTATTTTCCTTTACTTTAAGTGTTTCCACTTTGTCTTATACATATTTCTCCCGTATTTCGTTTGTCTTTATCCTCTAAGACTCTTCTTATCCTTTGTCTTTTGTATTTCTCCTGCATTACCTGTATATAGTTGTATTGTTTTGTGCTTAACGCCAGAATATGATTTCAAGTGCTTCTTTACCTCTATGACAAAATATATTTGTGTTTTACTTTCGTTGATTGCTAATTTGCTTAATTTCTCTAATTACGTCACTTGTTATTTTGATCGATTTATTAAGTGTCCATGGGATTCTCAACATTCTTCTGTAAAACCACATTTCTACAGACTCCAGTTTACCTCTATGACAAAATATATTTGTGCTTTACTTACGTTGATTGCTAATTTGCTTAATTTCTCTAATTACGTCACTTGTTATTTGATAAATTTATTAAGTGTCCGTGGGATTCTCAACATTCTTCTGTTAAATCATAACTTACCTGTTGCCAGTGACTGTTAACAAAATTAATTCTCGTTTGTCTTACGACCGTCACCACAAAACTAACGTGCCACACAAATTTGAACGACGTTTCGGCTCATTAGGCCTACAGCAGGGACAAACAAACAATATTCACAAATATATAAGTAAATTGGGAGCCACGATAGCTCAGTGGTTAGTGAACTGGACTACAAAGGACAAGAAGTAAGGTTCGATCCCAACCGACGGCTTCCGGTTCACCCAGCCTTTAATGGGTACCGGATTTCTTTCTGGGAAAGTAAAGAGGCCCGGGCCGCAATACTGACCACATTGAAAATCACGTGCCGAAGGTCTGTAAAATGTATGGTTACTAACACCATATTCTCTATACGCCACTTGGCGTGACCGGGATACTTTACTTTTTTTTTTACTTTACTGTTGATAGAACATTATGGTAGGGTCGTCTACGCCAACTGGTATGTCACATGATGATGATGAACATTATACGCCTGGCAAAACAGAGGAAGGAACCCTTACTTTACAAATATAATTTTTTTTAAAAAACCTACGCTACTTAGAATCGAACCCCCGCCCACAAAAACGACAGGTCCAACACGAACACCAGTATCTGTATAAACAGATTTTAAACAGATTGGTTTTTTTTTAAATTTTATCTTTATCTTGTCAGTAAATATAAATAACATATACAATGTACCCACCTCCCGTACCAGAAACGTAAACCTCGTTCCCGACAACTCATCATCCGACAGACACAGAAGTTGATTATAGCTGACGATGTGTTTACTTAGCGCGCCGGCTTAATTACAAGATTAAACTACTGAGTTCTTGTATTTCCCGTTACCCGCCAAAAAACAGATATAGTTTCCTATTTGAACGGTTACCATAGATGATCATCTGATGGTGGAACTGATAAATTAATTCATCTGCATCGTGTATTCTGCCTGAAGAAATAAAGAGAGTATCGTAAAAACTGGAAGTTGGTTGAAGAAAATAAATTCAGGACAAATAATGTGATATTCTATTTCTGTATTTTTGTAAGCGGTCAAGATGGTAGCCGCGGTGGTGGATGAAAGTGGTCAGGGATATACAGCTGTGTCAAGGTCAGAGACATATGGCCGAATACCTGCGTCAGGATTAGAGTCATATAGATGAATACCTGCGTCAGGGTGAGTCATATAGCTGAATACCGGCGTCAGGGTGAGAGTCATAAAGCTGAATACCTGCGTCAGGGTGAGAGTCATATATCTGAATACCTGCGTCAGGGTGAGAGTCATGAAGCTGAATACCTGCGTAAGGGTGAGAGTCATATACCTGAATACCTGCGTCAGGGTGAGAGTCATGAAGCTGAATACCTGCGTAAGGGTGAGAGTCATATATCTGAATACCTGCGTCAGGGTGAGAGTCATGAAGCTAAATACCTGCGTCAGGGTGAGAGTCATGAAGCTGAATACCTGCGTAAGGATGAGAGTCATATATCTGAATAACTGCGTCAGGGTGAGAGTCATGAAGCTGAATACCTGCGTAAGGGTGAGAGTCATATACCTGAATACCTGCGTCAGGGTGAGAGTCATATAGTTGGATCAGATGTTTGTAACGAGTTGTTTTTTGTCGTAAACGACAAAAGCCTGTTCTATTCCAAGAAGGATGAACTTCTCACCCTTCTCATTTGTGAAAAGTACGGCATGACGATCAGGGGACAGAAATAATGACAATAAGTCGCAATCAAATACATAGATGTACATGTCAAACAACGGCAAGATTATGAATCAAGAGTGAGAGAGAGAGAGAGAGAGAGAGAGAGAGAGAGAGAGAGAGTGAGTAAAGTACATGGCCAGTAATTTACCGACGATAGGAAACAGAAACAAGAATCAGGAAAGGATATATTGTAAATTACCAAATAGCATCGATGTTGAAACCGCGGAGTATGACAATGCAAACAAAAATGAAATTAATATAAACGTTTATGCCGATATTGTGCTACCAGTGTCAGACACGGACATTTCTTGCAAGAATAAGCGTTAAATAGCAACATGTAAAGTGAAAGAAATTAGATAAAACTGGAACCAATACTAGAAGAGATACGATTAGAAATAAAGCCTGAGAATTCTGGTGGGTACAACACTAGATATTCAACAAACTAAACAACAAAAAACAATATGTTTTGAATATCTGGTGAGAGTGAAATCAAACCAACCTGCAGCTCGAGCATATTACATGAAAACACCCAGCCATACAAACAACTGAAACTCAGACAGAGCTGCATGGGTGGAATAAAAAAAGACAGTAGGTAAGTTGGACATGATGACAACTCAAGATACACAGTTAGCGAAGGTCAGAACATTAAACATTCCTCCTCTCTACGACGCTTTGTTCTTTGGTTAAGGAAGGGCCAGGTATCACTGCAAACGAATTAAAATCCATAATTGCTCAACCGCCCGTGCCATTGCAATCATCCGAATTACTATCTCATCTCCCAAACAAAGAAAGGTAACTGTAGTCCCCATCATAGCAGTCTCAGCACACGCCAAAAGACATAAGGCGAAACCGCACAGAAAGTGAACACAGCCAACTGTTCCCTGTCATACGATATCATCACTCATCGTAAATAATCGGAATATCGAAACACGATCAAAACGGATGAAACACAGCTCACGGTGTGCACAGAGCACTTAACTCAGTAGCTCCTGCAACAAGTCGGACATGCAATATGAGGAAACTGCAACAAGGAACATCTTCATACATAGCCTTCAATGATTTCTACGACGCTACACGGCACAAGCAACGCAATCATCTTTTCTCTTTAAATGTGTCCTGTGCAATACTAATCCTGAAATGTCTGCTGTTGTAATTATAGCATATACATGTTTTGCATTTATTAATCTGTCGATGAAACTTGAGTTAGTATTACAGTGGCACCCTGCAATTCGTACACAATTCGTTCACAATTCGTACACAATTCGTACACAATTCGTACACAATTCGTACACAATTCGTTCCAGGGATTTGTTCCAACTGCGATTGTACAACCTCTAGATTAGTGTTTCTTTTTTCTTTTTTTTTTCAATAATCGTTATAGCAATACACGTACAGTCTTCTTCTTCTTCTACCTTTTTAGCTCCCAGTGGAGCATAGGTCCTCAACAAACACTTTCCAAGTCGTTCTGTTTTTTGCCATTCTTTTAAGATCATTCCATGTCTTCCCCATCATCTTCATCTCTGCTTCTTTATACACGTACAGTAATAACCTCATAAAGTCATACGTTAAAACCATTACATCAATAAATGTGCATACAATGCTGGAATGCATTCACTGCTTCACATGAAATAGATGAGAGTTACGTTGGGCACAGCTAGAAACGAGAAACTTAGTGGGTATGTAAGAAGACTTATCAAACAGGTTGGCTAGCTGCGCTGTCGTTGAGGACGGGCAACCAATGGATCGGGCGGACATTTTCAATACCCTCCGAGATGTGGGAAGAGCACAGGACTTCGACAAACACAGATCCACGTCACTTCTTCGGGTGATGGAAATGGGAGTTAAGGTGGGCACAGCCAGAAATGAGAAACTTAGTGGCCGTGGAAGAAGACTTTTTGAACCAACACAGAACTGGAGTCGTCAGTCGCTGGACACTGGGATTTGCTGAGGAGGAGATCTGAGCACCTATGGACGTAATCGGAGTGCAATGATGATGACCCGCAGATAACTCAATAGCTCAAAATGCTGAACATTTTTAAAAAAATGCAGTTCTTATTTACCTGTACAGAAGAGATCAGATGGATTAAGTGAAAGATGAAAAAGAAGAATTGGGAAGACATCAGAAAATGGACAGGATTAACCTTCGAGACGTCTCTGAAAGCAGCTTTTGGTTGTGAAAGTGGACAGGAAATGTTTAAGTTATTGTCAAAAGTAGGTCAGCGCCCGCCGAGTTTACTGGACTAAATATAATGATGACGATAATAATGATGAAGAGAATGGATGTTATTGTTTGGTATAGGTGGCGTTTTACATATAAACAACATGAAGCTACTGCAATTTATTTTCTCTTTATTTGTTTCCTAATTATTTGTTTATATTTGGGAACTTTGTTAACCTCAGACTATTATATATTGTATTTTAGGAACTTTGTTAACCTCAGATGGAAGATGTACAAAGGAGGTGAGATGCAGAATTACTCAGGCAAAAGCAGCTTCGCAAAAAATGAGGAAGATACTATGTAATCAATTTTTGACAATCGAAACAAGAAAAAGAGTTCTTAAATGTTATGTAAAGTCAGTCTTAACATATGGATGTGAATCATGGACAACAGGAATGAAAACGTTCTGAAAAAGGCCAATGACAGCTAATTCCCAATATTAGGAAGAAACAAGCAACATTTTTGGCCATATAATGAGAAGAGAACAACTGGAATATATTGTAACAACTGGGAAAATCGAGGGACGAAGATATAGAGGAAAGTAAAGAGAAAAAATACCAGACAGCTTAAGAGAATGGCCGTGGCAGTAGGTCAACAACAGAAATAATAAATAACTGTCGAGATCGAAAATTGTGGACAGACATGATCACCCACGCCTGCAGGCTCGTTACTTGATGATGATGATGAATTATTTGTAAGAGAAATCACGTGAGATTGTGACGATATATCAGCTAATGATTGTTTACATCAAGACATGCTAATTGTCGTCTGCTCTTGACGATACTTTAAAAATATTCATAAAATTGTCAACAACAACGTAATTGAACCGGTTGACCTCTGACCACAAACATCGGTTATTGCTCTATATGTTTCAATTTAATGGTGCGGTTTGATTAACATTAGCATGACTTTAGCGTGCCGCAACGTACCTGAACACATTTCGGTCATCATTTGGGGCATAATGGTGACTTAACTTCACAATTGACTTGCGAGTACTTCCGGTCAATATGGCGGATAGATGGCAGGAACCATTAAGGCTCATTCTGAAAAGTGTTCACTATTGCAGTTTCATCATATTCTAAGTCCGGCTTGCTGCCGAGACTGTGGTTTTCATATGGATCGTGTTTCGATATTCCGATTGCTTACGATGAATTATGATATTGTATGACGACTGACAGTTCGGCTGCGTTCGTTTTCGGTGCAGCTTGCCCTATGTCTTTTAGCGTGTGCTGTAGCTGCTATGATGGGAACTGCAGCTACCTTTCTTTGTTTGAATCCTACAATAATATGAGTTTTAATTTAGATGACTGCATACGTTTGAGCAATTATGGATTTTAATTCGTTTGCAGTGATACTGGGGACTTCAACTAACCATCACTATTCACTTGCGGCCTATTTTTATTTTGTATTTGACACATTGAGTAAAACAATAAATAATGAAAGCGAGCACGGAAAGAGGCTATTTAAATACCAAAATAAAGACAATCAAATAAAGCAGGTTAGTGAATTAAAGTATTTTGGTAGTATGTTCATGGAAGATGGAGGTATAAACTGAGAAATAGAAACCAGAGTGTGGAAAGCGAACATTATTAACTATCAATTGACTCCACTCTTGAAACATCCAAATATTTCATTGGCAGTTCAAAGACAAATGATCAATAGCATCTTCACACCAACATTATGCTACCAATGTTAAACATGGCCATAGAACAAAGCTACACACACACAAAAAACCCCAGAAAATCACAATATCCGAAATAATCTACTTGAAGTAAAAAACAAATAACACAAGAGTAAAAAATGTTAAAACCAGAGAAGAAATCATGTTAAACCATGTCTGGAATATATCTAAAGTAAAAGTAAAGAGCCCCCGTCCCGCCAAGTGGCGTATAGGAAATATGGTGTTAGTGACCATACACTTTACAGACCTTCGGAACATGATTTTTGGGGTAATGTGGTCAGTATTACGTCCGTGCCGCTTTACTTTCCCATAAAAAAATTGGCTACCCATTAAAGGCTGGGTGAACGGAAGCCGTCGGAGGGGATCGAACCCTACTTCATGTCCTTTGTATTCCAGTTCACTAACCACTGAGCTATCGCGGCTCCCGATAATATAACATAATTTGCTGAATATAATAATCATTCGACAATTATAGATGTACTAGAGTAACATGCTTGGAAAATTATGTTTTCCCGTTATATAGGATTGAATAGAAAGGGCCTGGAACAATACGAAACTAACACCAAAGACCAAACTCTTAATATCTCAAACTTGTGTAATTAGCGCACTATTATATGAATCTGAAACCTAGACAATATATTCAAATCACAAAAAAAGACTACATGTTTTTCACATGCGATGTCTCCGCAGAATAATGTACATCAAATGGCGGGACAAAATAACCAACTTAACTGTCCTGCAACGTGCTAAGACCCCAACAATTATGTTGATGCACAGATGTCGAAGACTAAGATGGCTGGGGCACGACCAACGAAAAGGAAGAAAAACGCATCCCCAAGCAACTACTTAATGGTGAACTAATACACGGAAAAAGATAAATTGGCAGACCTAAACTACGATATAGAGATATCTGTAAATCATCTCTGAATGACTTCTCCATATGTGAATATGACTGGGAAAATCTGTCCAGTGACCGCACATCATGCAGAGCATGTATAAGGAATAGTATAACATCATTTGAGGCTGTGGTAAGGCAAACCATGTAAGAGAAGAGACTCATGAAAAAGTATGGGAAACCTTGTGGATCAGTGGGCCTGACGTGTTCATTCTGTGACCGTGTGTGTTTGTCAAACATTGGTAGAATTAGCCTCGAGAGAAACTGTTCGACAGAAACAAAACCTCAACAAAATACACAATTGTCTCCACTAGACCGTCTCACAAGACGTAAAGGGCCACACTATAGGATTGGATGTCCAAGTTTCGCTAAACATTAGTTATTTTTTTAAGAAATTAAGCACTTGATATTAACAAGATATAAATTATTTAAATATAAGAATAGAGGAATTTATCCGTCAATGCTAGTAACGTTTATTCAGTCAATAAATGGAGTATCCAAACGGTTGAGTAAAAGTAAGGTAAAGTACCCCCGTTACGCCAAGTGGCGTGTACGGAATATGGTGTTAGTGACCATACATTTGACAGACCTTCAGCACATGATTTTTGAGGTAATGTGGTCAGTATTACGCCCGTGCTGCTTTACTTTCCCAGAAAAAAAATCCGGTACCCATTTAATGCTAAACTTTTAATGGAGATATTTATTTATGTTTATAGTTTATGATACCAATGACAGAATATACTCTCAAGTAATAATTACTATGTCATTCTAATCAGAAAAAAAGTATTCCCCGCTAACATTAAAAGCCTCTTGAGTTGCCGTCAAAACGTTAGACTGAAAACCAATAAATATTTGGTGTAGAGAGTTCCTGAATAGGTAAGCCAGGTTGACGTTTTGATGGCGATTGGAGCGGACAAACCCGAACAGGTGAGTTAGAAGGTGTCTGACTTGATGCAGACGGTCAGTCTCTAAGAACAACACCCTCGAGAGATAGATTGAAGAAGACACCAGAAGCTATAGTGAATTCTTTGATCTCAGACATCAAGGCGAAGAAACTGTGGGTTTTTAACAAGTACCCCTTCAAACATCATGTGACACTTCTCAAAAATGTGTAATAACAAACAAAAAAATTTTAAAAACACGTCAACAAATTTCTACCAGACAGTGTTAATTCTATCGTCAGCTTTATTGCATAACTACTTCATTTCTGGGTAAGGTCTTAGTTTAAGCACATAAATTATTTCAGCGAAACGAGTGATCTGCCCTTAGTTAACGTCACAACAAAACTACAGCGGTTCTCAAAATACTCAAACGTATCCTTATGTTCATCAATAACTATTTAACCCGGGTATTTGTGCAACAATTCTCATGGGAGTATTTGGATTCAGTTTTGTTTTCTCGGTTTATATATTAGGGTTAGGATGATGAACGCTATTGTTGCAAAAGCTGCCGCAGATGTACACCACGCGTGTGATCTTTTCTCTACAAGTAAGGGTATTCTAATGACAGATTAGAGAACCACAGAAAAAGGTGCAATGTTACTCAAGGGGACGTTACTTCTCCGAAACTAATCATTTATACACTTCAACTATAATTTTATCAATTTATGTACCTAAAGTAGTAGATTACCTGAAAATAAAATACAAGAATCAGTGTCTACCTGATTTATACGATCATAACTTCCACGAGAACGTGGCTAGTTCAGCAGCAAAGTTTGTGAGAGAATCCAGCAGTGGGGTCGACTGAAAGCTGTTCTAATGTTCAAACAATATAGTGGAGAAGTGCTTCAAGCTTCCTTTCATTTCATTTGTGGTGTTTCTCTATTCTACCCTATTCATGGATTCAGTTTCATTGTAGTCGGGCATTCCCATATCCGCTCCACCGCCCGTTCCAGTATTTCTCGAAGTGTAAAGTAAAGGTACAGTAGGAGACTTGGAACCGCGTCTTAGCACGCGAGTTTGTGCTCGACCGCCTATTAAGAAGTGTTCGAAGACTTCTGGATAGTGTCGCTTCAAGCATCGAAATTCACCATGGGAGGCAGCATTCCTCACATTCCCAGAGTACTATACACTGGTACCCATTTCTGCCAGCGGCTGGGTCGACCGCGGGGGTATTTTTTTCCCGACCACGAGTACAATTCACACTGCTCACAGCGGGAATCGAAAACGGGTTGTGCGAACGTCGGTAGCTCAGTCGGGTGGTTTTACCGATACCCCCCCCCTTTTTCTCAAAGTATATCGACACTAATTGGTCCTGTAAGGGTTGTAGATACATCTGCTTTTTCCAATAATCACTTCGGACCGACCAGATCCCTTTTCTACCTTTAGACTACTCGGTCTCTCAATATATTCATCAATCTTCTCCTTCTCCTTCTTCTTTCCTTCCTCATTTGCCTTTAAGCGTCGTGAGGAGATATAGTTTGCGCTCTTTTGCTCTTCTGTTCGCCTCTGCTGCTGTTATGTTTCCTAGTGCTTCTAATATTCCATCGACCCATCTTTTTCGTGGTCGACCCTTGGGTCTGGTGTTCTCACAACGTTTGTTGAAGGCTCATTGTGTTGTGTTTTGTTCTTTCTGCCTTGTCACGTGGCCAAACCATTGTATCTGTTGTTTCCTTATATATTCTATGGCGGGGGCTATTCCTAGCTTTTTTGCTCAGTTCTTCATTTCTGATCATATCTCTCAGACTGTTTCCTGTCATTCGTCTGACACATTTCATCTCTGTAGAGGTTATTTTTCTTATTGTTCTTGCATCTAGGGTCCAGGTCTGGCATTGGTAGCACAACGTCGGGAGATATGAATATTCATCAATATCCCATCCATTTTCCTCTTCTCTCAAGAAGTGAAGAACAAACTTGGCGCCCTCTTTGTTCAGAGTCAGGCCACACTCAGTGCGAGAGCTGAGAGCGAGCTTATCGGCTATGGTTCTCTGTGGAGCCTGGAGGGGACATTCACAGAATATTGAAATAGCCACCACTCTGTAGGCAACAAATACACATAAACTAGTGTTCAGATTCCTAACAAACATATCAATACATAAATAAACACTCATTCTAGACATTGCAGATAATCTTCTACAAAAAAAAAGTGTCAGCTTTCAAGGGAAGACAGACAAGACATAATCTACATTCAAATGCATCATTTACATGGAAGTAATAAATGCTCTATTATGGAAATGTACCAGTCAAATACCAGTGGATAAAGAGATACAGCAAAGACGATGGCGCTGGATAGGACACACACTGCGGAAGCAAACTGAGAATATTACACAACAGACTTTTTTTTGGATTGCCAGAGAAAGAGGAAGATGAAGAGGAAGACCATGGAGTTCTTGGAGAAGACAATACAAGCAGAGATGAAGATGATGTGGAAGACATGGAACGATCTTAAAAGAATGGCAAGAAACAGAACGGCGTAAAAAGTATTTGTTGAAGACCTATGCTCCACAGGGAGCTGAAAGATAGAAGAAGATGAATATATGGTCTCTCGTTCTAATTCAACTTTTTACTTTCCCGTTTGTCTCGTTCCCAGATGAAGACTTAACAGATCAAAACGTTTTTGTATAGTCATGTCCTTCCACTTTAATCCTGTAACATACGATTTATATGTGACTGTTTCATAAACATACAGATTTACTTACTAAAATTAAGGACTATGCCTCCTTAAATACATAGATTTCTGAAAAAAAAAAAAAAACTATACCCGCTCTTCAAGACAAAGTAAAATACCAAAATCAATCAATGTTGCTGATTAATTCACAATCTTAGTCACTCAACTTTAACAATAATAATTAACAAACTAATATGATTTAAAAAAAAAAAAACATGCTCTTCGCTAAATTCATGTACTCATAGTCCACAGCTATTTATCAGTGTTATCTTAGTTCACTTGCTCATATTCTCCTTTGACATACATAACCTGTACGTGATTCTAATATGATACATTCCATTGATTTATATAAATCTGCCGTAATCTGCCTTAAATTAACTGTATCTTAAATTGGAAGTACTTAAAATTGGCTGTATCTTACGTTTTCCGTTTCTTAATTTGACTGTTTCTTAAATTTGTTGTATCTTAAGTTGGTTGTATCGTAAGTTGTATCTTAAGTTGAATGTATCTTATGTTGGCTGTATTTTAATTTGGTTGTACCTTAAGCTGTGCATTTCTTAAACTAGTTGTATCTTAAGGTTGCTGTATCTTTATTTGAATATATATCAAAATGTGATAATATTTTTGGTTAAAGTACACCATCTCATTCAAGACCGTGCAAAATCAGTCAATTTTAAACTCTTTTATCCTGTCATGATATATAATATTTTTAAATAACATTATTGTCAACATTATTTGAGAGAGAAAATAGAATTTTATTTGAGCTTGTGATGGCACAAATTGGAACAACTGTTGTCAAATATCTGCGGAGGCATGCAAACAACGTATACCATAGCATTTAATGCATAGATGTTACACAATTGTTGGAATGATAACTATGATGGTGCTGTGGTGAGGTGGAGCGGATATATGGAGACTGCAGTGTAGTATATTCAATGAAGAGGATAGGATAGAATATGATAGGATACGATTAGATATGATTAGATAGGATAGGATTGGATAAAATAGTATAGGATAGGATATGATATGCTTGATAGAATTGGATAGGATAGGATAGGATAGGATAGGATATGCTATGATATGATATGATATGATATGATATGATATGATATGTTTGATAGGATAGGATAGGATAGGATATGATATGATATGCTTGATAGGATAGGATAGGATAGGATATGATATGCTTGATAGGATAGGATATGCTATGATATGATATGATATGATATGATATGCTTGATAGGATAGGATAGGATAGGATATGCTTGATAGGATAGGATAGGATAGGATAGGATAGGATAGGATAGGATAGGAGAGGGTAGGATAGGATTGGAAAGAATAGGATAGGATAGGATAGGAAAGAATATAATGTGATAGCATAGAGTAGGATAAGGTGGGGTGGGGTGGGATGGGACAAGACAGGGTAAAAATAATGTAGACACTAGAGGACTTAACCGCCTCTCTTGTCTGCGACGCTGTATGGCAAAATTATTTAGATAAAAAGAAGAAGAAAAAAGAAGACTATAACATCACTTTGATATTTGAAAACAAACAGCTTCAGCCGCAATCTCTCCATAAATTAGCAACGTATTCCCTTTTCTTAATATCAGCCGAGCAGCTATTCTTAATAAACGGGGACACAAACGGTCACGCAATCTGCAATCTACGCTCCGTTAACTTCGGCTGGTTTCGTTTATCTCCGTGGATACAATGTGATGGCTCGCTGCGGGGCAATTAGTTCTAATCCCTGGGAGCTTGTCTGATCACGCACTCACCAGCACCTGTTGCAGAAGTGTCAAATACGTTGGTCTTCAAAGGGCAACTGACCACAGCGTGACCAACTATCTGTCAATACGAGCACAATTGTAACGAAGTTAATAGCTAGCTGTATCAAACGTTCTAAATAAAATTCTTAAATGTTATATAGTGCCAGTCTTAACATATGGATGTGAATCATGGACAATAGGACAGCTGACAGGAAAATCACTGGAGTCTGTAGAAATGTGGTTTTACAGAAAAATGTTGAGAATACCATGGACAGCTAAGAAGAGTAATGAAAACGTTCTGAAAGTGGCCAAAGCAAAAAGAGAGCTAATTTCCAATATTAGGGAGAAACAAAAATAATTTTTTGGCCATGTAATGAGAAGGATACAGCTGGAATATATTGTAACAACTCGGAAAATTGAGGGTAAATTGTTCCCAGTCTAGAAAGAACCCAAGTTTACTTCATTCCCAAGCTAGAAAGTACCCAAGTTTACTTTATTCCCAGTCTAGGTTAGAACCCAAGTTTACTTTATTCCCAGTCTAGAAAGAACCCAAGTTTACTTTATTCCCAGTCTAGAAAGAACCCAAGTTTACTTTATTCCCAGTCTAGAAAGAACCCAAGTTTACTTTATTCCCAGTCTAGGTTAGAACCCAAGTTTACTTCATTCCCAGTCTAGAAAGAACCCAAGTTTACTTCATTCCCAGTCTAGGTTAGAACCCAATTTTACTTTATTCCCAGTCTAGAAAGAACCCAAGTTTACTTCATTCCCAAGCTAGAAAGACCCCAAGTTCACTTTATTCCAGGTCTAATATAGAACCCAAGTTCACTTTATTCCAGGTCTAATATAGAACCCAAGTTCGCTTTATTTACGATCTATAATTGACCCTAAGTTCACTGTATTCTCAGTCTAAGATAGAATCCACGTTCACTTTATTCCCAATCTTGGAAAGAACCCAAGTTCAATTTATTTCAAACCTAGTTCGCCACTAACACTCTGAAAGCGAATGATAACAGAAAGAAATAACTAAATAATTAATTATATTTATTTATATTTCCATCTTAACGCCAGTGGTTATTTCTGATAATAATCAACTGATAAACAAAAGTACCTATGGAAATGGCAGGACAAAATCACTAACATAGAATTATAGAAATTCACCAGTCAAATACCAGTGGATAAAAAGATACAGCGAAGACGGCGGCGCTGGATAGGACACACACTGCGGAAGCCAACTGAGATTATTACACAACAGGCCTTTTTGGACTCTCCAGGGAAAAAAGAAGACAAAGAGGAAGACCAAGGAATTCTGGGAGAAGACAGATGGAAGCTGGGGTGATGATGATGGGGAAGACATGGAATGATCTTAAAAGAGGGGCAAAAAACAGAACAGCTTTGAAAGTGTTTGTTGAAGACCTGTGCTCCACAGAGCTAAAAGGTAGAAGAAATAAACGCAACAAGCCCTCGTCATGCCTCGAGTGTGACATATTGTGATTCTCGTGGTCGTGTCCGGGTCCTTTGACCGCTAGCACGTATTTGTTATATTTATGTCAGCGCCAAGGTCATGGCTACCGTTTTCTCACAATTAAATGTTGTCCGTTTCAGTGAAGGGTACTTTGATAACCCCAGACGGAAGATGTACAAAAGAGGTGAGATGCAGAATGGCTCAGGCAAAAGCAGCTTTCCAAAACAATGAGAAAGATACTGTACAATCCATTTTTGACAATAAAAACAAGAAAAAGAGTTCTTAATTAATTAAATGGTATGTAGAGTCAGTCTTAAAATATGGATGTGAATCATGGACCATAGGACAATAGAAAATAAAATTACTGGAGTCTGTAGAAATGTGGCTTTACAGAAGAATGTTGAGAATACCATGGAGAGCTAAGAAGAGTAATGAAAACATTCTGAAAGAGGTCAAAGCAAAAAGAGAGCTAATTTCCAATTTAGGAAGAAACAATCGTCATTTTTTGGCCATGTAATGAGAAGAGAACAACTGGAATATATTGTAACAACTGGGAAAACTGAGGGACGAAGAGATAGAGGGAAGCAAAGAGAAAAAAATACCAGACAGGTTAAGAGAATGGCTTGGCAGACGGTCAACAACAGAAATGATAAATAACTGTCGTGATCGAAAGCTGTGGAGAGACATGATCACCTACGCCAGCAGGACCGGCACTTGATGATGATGATGATGATAATGATGATGATGATGATAATGATGATGATGATAATGATGATGATGATAATGATGATGATCAGTGAAGGCTGAGTAAAGCCGGAAGCCGGTTGGATGTACACGATCTCCAAGCCACAGTTGATCAGATCAGAATAAAACAATCATGTTGACATAAAATCATAAGGTAGACAGTTATTTGTCTTTTCTTCTACTGCAACAGACAATTTGATTCTTCTTCTTTCTTTTTCTCTTTCACTGATACCTAAAAGGTGTCGTGGTTTATATCATTTGTCGTTCTTGAGCTGCTCGAACTGTCCGAATTAGTGATTTTCCTTTGTTGTTACATGTCTCTATCACTGCATCTATCCATCTTCTTCTGAGCCTTCCTCTTGGTCTTTTTCCATGCATTCTCGAGAAGAACGCCCTTGATGGTGATTGGTGAGGATTCATTCTGACCAGGTGGCCCAACCATTTAAGTTGTTGTTGCTTTATATATTCTTGGCAGGGTTTTGTTCCTACCATTTAATTTCCTACCATTTAATTTCCTACCATTTAATTTCCTACCATTTAATTTCCTACCATGTAATTTCCTACCATTTAATTTCCTACCATTTAATTTCCTACCATTTAATTTCCTACCATTTAATTTCCTACCATTTAATTTCCTACCATTTAATTTCCTACCATTTAATTTCCTACCAGACAACTTGATAACCGTTCGTTATCCGATGTAAATAAAAGAACATTAAATGAGCGTATTTACATTGTGTCGCAGTTTACAGTAAGTTGCAACATCTATAAGTTTAAATCCAACACATCCGACATGAGAAAATATTTAGGTGCGGAATTTGGCTTTCCCTTCGACGCTTATTTTCTAAACCAGTCTGATTAATCTGTTGTCAGGGCTAGCTCGGGAGAGTGAAGCAGGCTCTTGATCAGTTGTGATTCTCTGTTACTGAATCAAACAGTCAGCTATAACTTTCATGCTGTTTTTAGTCCGTGAATCGATTCAGAGGAAGAGATATGTTTACAACACTCGGAAAAAATGACAAATAATCAAGAACAGAAAAAAGAACAATATATGGACCGAAGCAGGATCGAACCCGTACTCAGTGGCAGAGCGCCTTGCCACGAAAAGCCAAACGCTAGGGAACACTGCCACTCAGCTAACTGTAAGTCCAGCATCTTGGCTGTCAGTATTTGAAAACGTTGTAATTGGCCGACCTGTGTGCCTTCATTAGCCTTGTTAAAAGTCTCCACCTTACCAGATTTATTTATTTGTCTCCCTCTAGGGCGCTGGAGTCTGAAGGCTATTACGTGCCCACTGCGATAATCAGGCCTCCACGGGGGCAATAATTGGAAATGACTGAGGATCAAAGGATTGTGTAGCTTCGTCTCTGTTGCAACGAATGGGATCGTCCAGGAAATAAAAGCAGTCAAGCTGAGATTGCGCGGGGAGCCATTTAAGGTGGCATGGTTTTGTTAATAGTAAAATCTACCATTTCAAGCTCAATTTTTTAAAATTTGTAATAAAATATAATGAAAAATAATGCAATATTTTATACTATACTATACTATACTATACTATACTATACTATACTATACTATACTATACTATACTATACTATACTATACTATACTATACTATACTATACTATACTATACTATACTATACTATACTATACTATACTATACTATACTATACTATACTATACTATACTATACTATACTATACTTTACTATACTATACTATACTATACTTACTATACTTTACTATACTATACTATACTATACTATACTATACTATACTATACTATACTATACTATACTATACTATACTATACTATACTATACTATACTATACTATACTATACTATACTATACTATACTATACTATACTATACTATACTATACTATACTATACTATACTATACTATACTATACTATACTATACTATACTATACTATACTATACTATACTGTACTGTACTGTACTGTACTGTACTGTACTATACTATACTATACTATACTATACTATACTATACTATACTATACTATACTATACTATACTATACTATACTATCATCATCATCATCATGTACCCTGCCGGTTGGCGTAGGCGATCATGTCTCTCCACAATATTCTATCTACAGTGCATCGTATCAGTTCCGTTGTTGACTGTTTTCCATGCCATGACACCAAGCTATCCAGTATTTTCTCTCTTTGTCGTCCGCGATCTCTCTTTTCTTTTATTTTGCCAGTTGTAACCAAGTATTCCAACTTTCCTCTTCTCATGATGTGCCCAAAAAATGTTGATTGCTTCTTTCTGATGTTTTTTAAGAGCTCCCTTTTTGTGTTGGCCTCTTTGAGAACTTCCTCATTGGTCTTTTTATCTGTCCAGGGAACTTTCAACATTCTTCTGAGAAATCCCATCTCTGTGGCCTCTAACCGTCTTTTCATTATACTATACTATACTATACTATAATTATATATATATATATATATATATATATGTAACACCTACTTTGAGCAAGAGAAAAGGTAATATATGTAACACCTACTTTGAGCAAGAAAACTATACACATGGAAAAGCCCTGGAGATAAGAAGAAGAATCAAATAGATTACATAATGATAAAAAAAGGTTCCGTAACAGCGTAAAGAAATCCAAAACCTACCCAGGGGCAGATATTAATTCAGATCACAATCCTGTAATGATTAAAATGAAAATCAAACTAAAGAGAAACAAGCAAAAGTTTAATTCATGAACAAATCCACTAGATATAACAGCTTTAAATCAAAAAGATATTAAAGATACCTATACAATACCAGTAAAGAACACATACCAGAAGCTGCTAGAAGAAGGAATTGAACAATACAGAAGAGAAAATCATGATGAAGTAGCAAAGTAACAACCAAATGGCAATGCATAAAGAAAAGCATACAAGAAACCTGCGACATCTTACCCAAAAGAGAAAAGAACAAAAAACAAAAATGGATAACTAACACAATCTTAGAAAAAATGGAAGAAAAGAGACAAGCGAAGAACACTGCCCAGTACAATAAAATAGATAATGAAATACGCAAAATGTGCAAAAAGGCAAAAGAAGACTGGCTCAGCCAAAAATGTATAGAAATAGAAACTATGGAAAACAAACAAGACTTAAGAGGAATGCACACAGAAATAAAGAGAATGACTAATAAAAATTTAAAAAGCCACAGAAGGTGGATGCATTGCAGACAAAAAAAAAGGAAAAATGCTAACAGACAATAATGATATTATAGATAGATGGCAGGAATATATAACAGAACTATTTGGTTATTTGGTTATGGAAGGCCCCGGTATCACTGCAAACGAATTAAAATCCATAATTGCTCAACCGCCCGTGCCAGTGGAATCATCCGAATTAATAACTCATCTCCAAAACAAAGAAAGGTAGCTGTAGTCCCCATCATAGCAGTCTCAGCACATGCCAAAAGACATAAGGCGAAACCGAACAGAAAGTGAACACGGCCAACTGTTCCCTGTCATACGATATCATAATTCATCGTAAACAATTGGAATGTCGGAACATGATCAAAACTGATGAAACACACAGCTCACGGTGTGCACAGAGCACTTAACTCAGTAGCTCCTGCAACAAGCCGGACTTGGAATATGAGGAAACTGCAACAAGGAACACTTTTCAGACATAACCTTCAATGGTTCCTGCCGCCTATCCACCATATTGCCCGGAAGTTCACGTCCTCCTGAAAATGATGATCGTCATAGTATTTAAATGTATTGCGTTTGATGATGACAGGACATCGTGTTTGACTCCAACAGAACTATTTCATGATCAAAGGGACAAGAAACCAGTTATTAAATGTACATCAGGCTATACAATTTTAAAATCTGAGGTGGAAAAAGCTATAAAAACAATGAAAAGGGGAAAAGCAGCAGGACCTGACAACATACAGATAGAGATGATACAGGCACTAGAAGATTTTAGCCTTGAAGTGATTACAGACTTATGCAACGACATATACCACACAGAATACATACCAAATGAACTAAAAACATCAACTTTCATTGCATTGCCTAAAAAAGAATGGTGCAGTTGAATGCAGTGACTTTAGAGCAATAAGCCTAATGAGCCATGTTATAAAAATCTTGCTAAAAGTTATACAAGGAAGGATTCAGAATAAAATCAATACTGAATTAGATGAGCAGCAATTTGGATTTAGGAAAAATAGCGGGACAAAAGAAGCCATATTCTGCATGAGAACATTAATCGAAAAGTACACAGAAGTAAACAAACCAATATATGCCTGTTTCATAGACTACACCAAAGATTTTGATAGAGTACACCACAAACAACTTATAGAATGCCTAAAAGAGAAACATCTAGATGACATGGACATACGACTAATATGTAATCTATACTGGGAGCAAACAGCAATAATAAAATATAACAAAGAGTTCTCTACACCCATTGATATAAAAAGAGGAGTAAGACAAGGATACATCCTATCACCAAGCTTGTTCAATCTATACACTGAGCAAATCTTTAAAAACATCACAGAGATGTCAAGCCTACAAATTAATGGAAAGATAATCAATAACCTAAGATATACTGATGATACTGTACTACTAGCAGAAAATCCTAAAGATCTACAACAATTACTTAATGAAATAAACATGATAAGCATAAAATATGGACTAGATATGAATATCAAAAAGACTAAAACTATGATCATACACAAAGAAGATACTCAAAACCCGCAAGTGGATATCAAAATAGAAGGAATAGCCCTGGAGACAGTTCAGAACTACAACTACCTTGGACATACTATAACCAGTGATGGAAAATGTACAATTGAAATAAACAAAAGAATAGGAATGGCAAAAAGTAATCTTAATGTCATGAAGAACTTACTAACATCAAAACAAATAACACCAGGGCTAAAACTAAGAATAGCAAAATGTTACATCCTCTCAATATTCCTATATGGTGCAGAAACATCGACAAGAAAACAGAACAGAGAATTGAAGCCTTTGAAATGTGGATTTATAGAAGAATATGTAGAATTGGATTGAAGGAAAAGAAAACAAACGACGAAGTCTTAAAACAACTAAAAATGAAAAGAGAACTACTAAGCACAATTCAAGCAAGACAAATGCGATTTTTGGGCCATGTTAAAAGACAGAACAGCCTACTAAAAGTAATCCTGGAGGGGAAAATACAAGGTAAAAGAGGCAGAGGCAGACCAAGACTAACATGGACGATTAACATCAAAAGATGGACAAATCAGCTTTTGACAACCTGCACCATCAAAGCAAAAAACAGTGCAGAATGGTGCTCCATAGTAGCCAACCTTCGTTGCGGAGACGACACTCTATGATGATGATGATATTATATTACATTATATTATATTATATTATATTATATTATATTATATTATATTATATTATATTATATTATATTATGTTATGTTATGTTATGTTATATTATGTTATGTTATGTTATGTTATGTTATGTTATGTTATGTTATGTTATGTTATGTTATGTTATGTTATATTATATTATATTATATTATTTTATATTATATTACATTACATTACATTATATTATATCATGTCATGTCATGTCATGTCATGTGTAATGTTATGTCATAACATTATGTTATGTTATGTTATGTTATATTATATTATATTATATTATATTATATTATATTATATTATATTATATTACATTACATTACATTACATTACATTACATTATATTATATTATATTACATTACATTACATTACATTATATTATATTATATTATATTATATTATATTATATTATATTATATTATATTATATTATATTATATTATATTATATTATATTATATTATATTATATTATATTATATTATATTATATTATATTATATTATATTATATTATATCGTATTGTATTGTATTGTATTGTAATATATTATATTATATTAAGTTATGTTATATTTTGTTATGTTATGTTATATTATAATATGTTATGTTATGTTATGTTATGTTATGTTATGTTATATTATAATATGTTATGTTATGTTATGTTATGTTATGTTATGTTATATTATATTATATTATATTATATTATATTTATTATATTATATTATATTATATTATATTATATTATATTATATTATATTATATTATATTATATTATATTATATTATATTATATTATATTATATTATATTATATTATATTATATTATATTATATTATATTATATTATATTATATTATATTATATTATATTATATTATATTATATTATATTATATTATATTATATTATATTATATTATATTATATTATATTATATTATATTATATTATATTATATTATATTATATTATATTATATTATATTATATTATATTATATTATATTATATTATATTATATTATATTATATTATATTATATTATATTATATTATAAATTAATTTAATTCATTTTGATATATGTTACAACAATGTATCAACAATGTTATTAATATTTATTCTTTGTAATATAAAGTGTTGCTTCCATTTGCATATAACTTTTAAAACGTGTTGTTTTGCTAGATATTATAAGATATGTATTTAAAACATGTCAATAAAATAAATAACATTTTGTTTAAGGAGAAATAAGTAGACACGTTAAAAGATGTTTTGGCATTTTGGCTGCTTTTGATGTTTTTTTTTTCTATTTATTTGAGACAATTGGAGTTGTAAGTGACTGTGGGCACTCTTTACTCGGCGATATCATCTGAATTATTCGATCACGCAACTGACGTGACTGGCACTGCAGTTCGACTTTCTAACGTGACAACCGACTATGCAAGATGGCTGCCATGTCACACTGTTTCTGCAGAGATTAACTTGCTGGCTTTAACCGTTTCCGTTCGTCTGTTTCTTTTCAATGTGTGCTTTCGAGTAAAATGGAGTATGGAAGGGAACTCCTTAGAGTCTTCCGATAGAGGCCATTTGGAATCGGTCTCTGTGTTGTCGAATAGGACTGCACTGTCCTCGACTTTGTCAACAGAACTTGCCAGCGCGCTTTATCGCGAGCTCTGACATATATATTTTGATATATACATATAGAAATGTGGTTTTACAGAAGAATGTTGAGAATACCATAGCCAGCTAAGAAGAGTAATGAAAATGTTCTGAAAGAGGTCAAAGCAAAAAGAGAGCTAATTTCCAATATTAGGAAGAAACAATCATCATTTTTTGGCCATGCAATGAGAAGGGAAAAAAATGGGATATATTGTAACAACTGGGAAAATTGAGGGACGAAGAGATAGAGGGAAGCAAAGAGAAAAGATACCAGACAGCTTAAGAGAATAGCTTGGCAGAAGGTCAACAACAGAAATGGTAAATAGCTGTCGGGATCGAAAGCTGTGGCGAGACATGATCACCTACGCCAGCAGGCCCGGTACTTGATGATGATGATGATGATGATGATGATGACGTATATATGGTGGAGCAGATGTTGGGAATTCCCCACGGCAGTGAAGCACTTTCAATGAAGAGAGGCAGACAAGCATCAACAGATGTATAAGGTTTATATAATAAATTATTATCATCCTTATCAAGTACTGGGCCTCCTGGCGTAGGCGATCATGTCTCTCCACAACTCTCGATCTCGACAGTTATTTATCATTTCCGTTGTTGATTTTCTGTCAGGCCATTCTCTTAAGTTGTCTGGTATCTTTTCTTTTCGCTTCACTCTATCTCTTCGTCCCTCGATTTTCAAAGTTGTTACAATATATTCCAGTTGTTCTCTTCTCATTACATGGCCAAAAATGATGATTGTTTCTTCCTAATATTGAATATTAGCTCTCTTTTTTGCTTTGACCACTTAAAGAATGTTTTCATTACTCTTCTTAGCTGTTCGTGGTATTCTCAAAATACTTCTGTAAAACCACGTTTCTACAACCTGCAGTGATTTTTTTGTCTGTTGTCCAATTGTCCACGATTCACATCCATATGTTAAGACTGCCTCTACATAACATTTAAGAACT